>JAOWBN010249978.1:0-11646 GCA_028565015.1 Pinguicula moranensis | reverse complement strand
GAGGCTGCAGGGGCTGGAGAGTGGGAGAAAAGGGAAACTCGGGATCGCCGCTGATATCTTCGCGGTGGCACCGTCGTGTGTGGTGGTGGAGGTGAACAAATCCAGCGGCGACACGCTGGAGTACAATCAGTTTTGCATCAAGGAACTCCGGCCGGCGCTTAAAGATATTTGTTGGACATCAACGGTTGAGAATTCAGCCACTGCTTAATATTTTTCTGGACAGAAATGGTGCAACCCCCACGTGGGATCGGTTGGATTCTTGTCCTGATGAATGAATTATTGTTGCGTAGTAGTTTTATATTATTACTTCTCTGATGTTTGAGGTATTCGCTCAGTGGAGACTACAAGTTGTGTTCCTGTCTGTGAATGATTGATTTGAAATGAATAATCTCTCTCTTATTTAGTTTTGTTTACAGTTTATCTTTGTCTTCTTCAATAATATAATGTATGAGTTTTTTTAGCTTCGGCTTCCGCCATTGATTGATGTACAAGTGTAACCTCAATCTTGTTGTTAAACAAAGTTTTGAAAGAGTCTCTGCAACTGATGAGTCTAAGTGGGCAAATTTTTTGAAAAAGCATTTTTGGCTATTGTTGGTGAAAAGCCTATTTGAAGTGTTTGCGATTTTAACTTGATTTTTAGCTGTAGAAAAGTAAAAAAAAATAATAAGAACCATCTATGTGGAGTTATTTTGGCAGTTACAATTTTTTAATTATTTAGAAGTTTAATTTTAGACATTATCACCCATAAACAATTCAATAATCCAAAATTACCTATGGTTATTTTAAAAGACTTGCTAGGACTGAGAAACGCATGGTGTTCTTCATAGCCAACTTTTCTCACAATATTGCTCGCAATTCTTTTTTCTCCCGAGGTTTCCTTAAGGTAAGAGTAATGTTTTCTCAATTCAGTATTCTTGCGCTCCAACAATGATTTCATATGTCTACAGATAGTTTCTAATTGTTAAATGTTTTCAACTGTATTAGATGTATGCAGATTGTTTCTATTTTAGATGTTTTCAACCATATTAGATGTTTGCAGCGGTAAATGTTGGTATCTTTATCCATTTTTTTTTCTTTCTGATTTTGGATGTAGAAATATTAGATTTTGTAGTTTATTTTTCGTTCTTTACGTAATATGCTTCAAGTGATTTTTTCTAGTCTACTGATGTCGGAGGAGTTGGCTAAAATCAGATTGATAGCTTCAATAGCAAAAAGGTCTTGTTCACTTCCGACGCTTCCTTGTCCTAACGTAGGAGAGATCATATTGAAGTATGTAGGTTAATCCCCGCATGCCAATTCACGGTACTTATTTTGTAGCAGTCTTTTCAATAGAACTTCTTCTAGCAGTCATTGCGTAATCGTTAAGCAGCCGTTCGTTCTCCAAGGTCAGTCCTTTCTACTTATTTTGCTGAAAAATGATCCAGCGCACCAATTTTAACGCGCAAGAACGCACGAAACTACGTAAAATGATCGTTTTGCCATCGTGTTAAACTCCGTGTCAGTGTTTAACACGGGGGCAAAACGTCGTGCGTTCATACACGTTAAAATTCGCGTGTATTTTGCTAAACTCTATTCTAGGGAAGCGTGGAAATGAATCTAACCTTTGCCTCTGACGGTTACAGTAGAATACCTCCAGTTATTTTCTAAAGAATTAGAATATAAGATCAAATTTTAACTTAATTATGATTTTACATATAGTATTGACTCAATAGATTTCCAGTATGGCCTTTGACGGTTACAGTAGGTATATGAACAGTTGGAAGAGATTTTTGATTTCTAATATGCTCTTGGTCATACAATTCACTGCATCTGCTCATAAGATCATGAAGTCTTATCTGCTCATAAGATCATGAAGTCTTTCTTGCTCGTATTCTGATGTTTTTGCATGTCTTCCTTGCTTGTATTCTCATTATCTTTTATGTTTATATATGGAAGTGGAGCTGCTAGCATTGCTTCCTATAACGTAGTAAGACTTGGTTTAATGGTTTTATATGTTGGAATTTCTGAATTGAAGGTTACTGCAAAAGGTAAATTGATAAAGGTAGTTCAGTCTGTTGACTTGGTGCAAGGATATAACAATATCACACTATTGTATATAATAATCTATATTATATACAATGCCAGCATCTTCCAGTTCGACCGTGCATTTATAGAGACGTAATATAATAATCTACATAAAACATGTACAGCATCAACCTTATAGCTTTTCATGCTCTGTCTTGCTTATGGAGATTAATAGTCTTTCTGGAAATTTTTGCTTTGTCTTGCTTATGCAGTTAGTATACCGGATGCTGTCTTGCAGTTAATAGTCCCTTTTGATAGCAAATTTTTTGTGCTTTGTTTGATGTCTTTTTTGGTAGCATGGCATCTGAAAAGGCTATGTGGGATAGACAGTCGATGGAAGTATTTATCAAGGTATGTGTTGCTGAGTTTAGAGAGGGGAATAGGCCAGTTGCCTATTTAAGCAAATCAGGTTGGAAAAATTTGGTTACAAACTTCAATTTGGCTACTGGTCGTGCTTATAACAAGAAGCAACTGAAAAATCGCTATGACACATTGAAAAAAGAGTACAGTATTTGGAAAAGGTTGCTTCGAAATGAAACAGGATTAGGATGGGATGGCGAGCGAGGAACAGTTGACATGCCATCTGATTGGTGGACACAAAAAATTAAGGTATAGATTAATGTTTTTTGACTGTTACTATTGAGACGTATTTATTTAATAATTCTTTACTTTCGTAGGAGTTGTCAGAGGTTGCAATGTTCAGGGAAAGGAGTCTTATATTGTTCAATGATTAACAACTACTTTTTTATGATACCATTGCAACAGGCGAGAATGCATGGACTCCCAGTCCAGGAGTACTGTCAGCACACATGTTAGATATGGACAATGATGAATAACCTGAAGAGTTTAGTACACCTAGTTCCTTGGGCTTCAATTCTCATGCAAATACTCCGTCTTCTGCAGAAAATGTAGATGCCGAACCTTTGGGATCCAAAAGAAAAAATTCTCTTCCAACAATTGTTCAAAAGAAGCTTAAGAAGACAAACACATCACAAGCTATTGCGTTGGAATCACGAACATGGCTGAAACTTGCAAGGACATTCGTGCAGATTTACGTGCTGCTAAAGATAATGCGAGAAACCCAGGTATTAGCATAACTGATTGTTTGACAGTGCTTTATAAGATGCCTGAAATTGTGGATATTGAAGAATCTGATGAAGTATTTACCTTTGCCCTCGACTTATTTGTTAATAAGTCTTATCGAGAGATATTTAAAGGTCTAAAGAGTGATGTTGCACGTTCGGCATGGATAAAAGCAAAGATGGATAGAATGTCAACCCGAAAACTATGAAGACTTGATTTCATAGATCATTTGCTGAATTTGCTGTGTTATTTGATTTCGTTATTTGGGAATTGTATTTTCATGGATTTGTTTTTATTATACTATGGATTGTGTGTTGAAACGTTTTCAATATATATGCGTTATTTACTTTTCATGTCTATAAAATATGTAGCGAACGTTACAAGTTTATTACCTATGTCTGATTATGATGAGTAGTTTTTGTTTGCCAGTTCTTTCATATTTCTTTTAAATTGTGTGGCAAAGATGTTAGTTCTCGCAAATAAGAAGATTCTCTTCTTTTGCGTTCTTGTGCATTTATGAATACGCCTTTTCTCTTTTGTCGTTGGGAGGAACTGAAAAATGATATAGCGCACGAATTTTCCAACGCATGAACGCACGAAACGTGCCAAAATGATCGTTTTGTCCTCGTATTGAACTCCGCACCAGTGATTAACACGAGGGCAAAACGATTATTTTAGCACGATTCGTACGTTCGTGCGTTGAAAAATCCGGGTGCTATATCATTTCTGGGAGGAACTATTTGGTTCTATTTAGGGTCATAAATTACCTGACAAGTGAGATTGTGACAACTGACAACATTTTTATCGTATCAGGTAACTTTTGAGATTCCATGCTGCATTTGGTTTGTTTTTTTCTAGCAATTCCAGGTTATGCAAACAAGGTACTTTGTTGTGCAAACAAGGTACTTTATTGTGGAAAAGTGGGTTCCAACAAAGATTGAACTACATATTCAAAGTTGAACTACAAATCCCAAACCAAAACTTTGAACTACTAACCCCATAACAAAAACTTGAACTTCTAACTACAAATCCCAAACTTGAACCTCTAACCACATATAAAAAAAACTTGAACAGTAGATCCAATCTACGTTGTTCTTGAGTTGATCATGCTGCAAATATTATTTCATACTGCATCCATTTCGAAATCATTTCGAATATAATATTCTCCTTAATCATGACCTTCATCATATGCATATGTGTCATCGATTGTACTTTCAAATCTTTGAAAATCTTCATCTTCGAAGTGTTTCGCCTGATAAAATTATGAATGGCCATAGTCGACACGACAACTGCGACTTGGTCATGAAATTTATAGTTTACAGGCATGTCATTTAATATATGAAATTTACTCTTCTATACTCCAAATGTCTTTTCAATAGACGAACGTAATGACGAATGGGCATGGTTGAAAATCTCACGATCATTATTATACTGGGTTGCACACCTAAAATCCGGTAGATGATATTTTTCACCTTTATAGGGAGCCAAAAATCCTTTAGTATTGGGATATCCTGCATCAACCAAATAATATTTTCCTACAAACATAAAAATATTTTTGAAATGCAAGGTAAATTCTGAAATAGCATAAAAATATAATTTACCTTCAGGAGGTTTTGGAAAGCCTTTTCTTGGATCGTTGAATGCATTAAGAAATACTCTTGTATCATGTGTTGTTCCTTCCCACCCAGCTATAACATATGTAAAACAAAGATCAAATATATGAAATTTGTTCAAGTGTTGGTAACCTCGCAGGAATGTGCGTACCATTCATAGCACCATTACAATCCTAAATAAAATCAATAAAATCCCGCAAAGATAAGTAAACTTAAACGTATCAAGAAACTTTTGAATAGAATCTAACTGAATGTGTACCTTAAAATAAGGATGGTATTTAGAATTATTCTGGATATAAGGATGGACGGCTGAGGCATCTTCGACAGGATGAATCCAATCACCAGCCATCTTGTTGCAAGCTCTAAGTACTCTATGAAAACTGTTGCTTATAGTAAAGCTAGACCTTTGAAAGAACTCTTGAAGTTGACGATTACCCTCTCGTATTCCAACAGTCATCAAGAAAGTAGCAACTTGTTCCTCAACAGTGACACCTCTCATAGCTTTAAGCTCGTAGTCATCGACCAATGTCTTGTATAACATAAAGAATACATGTTTTTCCATTCTCAAATTTTCATAACAACGACGATCGGTTTCACAATTTAACATGTTCATCAAATTTTCCCAACCACTAAACTTCCTAGTATGATAAGGTACTTTATTGTGGTACATAATATAATAATATGCAGCTGCACTTGCTGCCTGAAAGAAGGTTAATAAATGAAGTAGTTTGTATGATAATCATCTTCTTTGTTGTTACTATCAACAGATAATGAATCATCATCTTCTTCATTGGTATTGTCACTATGTAACGAATTTGAACTCATCAGCTTCAAATAATGTTTATTGTGTTAGAAACAAACATATAACTCCATACCCCACACCATAATCCAAATTCCAGGGACAACACCTCAACAAAAGGAATTGACCAATCAATTGTAGCCAAGAAGAAAAGAAAGAAAAGGCATAAACAAATACGTTGAATAAAAAATCAATAGAAGCAGTCCCTGTTGGAAATTTGATTTTTATGCAAACTACCTTGAAAATGATGTAAACATTTGTCTATAACAAGCCAGTCACTCATATATACAGACTGTGGGTAAACTTTCCATGTAAGCACAAATACAGAAGAAAGAAATTGAAAGTAATAGCACTGAGAATTCTTCATCCTACATCGAGATGAAACGAACGGGAAAAGGCAGAAAATGAATAAGGAATAAAGGAGATGTGAGGAATGATCGAGAGGTAGGAAGTGGGGCGGTTGAGTTCATCAAGTATCCGAAGAACGAGCCTCTTGAAGAAACAAATCACTTAGTGTCCGAATAAACTCTAGTGGGACTTGCTTCTTGCTTACAATCATGATCATCAACCAGTTCTACCAACTAAACTCATGGAATCAGAAGCAAATAGTTCAAAGAATCTCAAAATAGCTAAGATCAATCTCCTCAATATAATTGACAGATAATTCCTTTTTCAGGCTACTAGTGAAGGCTGAAGGCATGAATATATATGCTTTTAGTTTCTTATCAGATCGCTGGATAACCCACTGATGCTTGATTTAGTTTCTTTATTTCAGCACACATCTTAGGGTACATGAACTTGAGAGGAATCTCTTTGTTTCTTTGAATTCCTATTCTAAAGAGAACCAGGTTGCATGCATCTTAGGGTACATGTAAAGGTTGATTCTATGATACTCGTATTTATCATAGAGTAGATACTCGGGTAGGCGTTTGATTGAACCTCTGGTTTACATTCGTTTCTAGCGTAGTAGTTGGCTAGGGGTTGATGTTCCATGTTTGATTGGGTTTCTACGGCATAATACGTTTCTTCCATCTCCGTGCTTTTTCATCCTTCTATTTCGTGTAACTTTTTGTTGGATTGCATAAGGTATCCTTTTATTTTTGTCAATTTCAAAATTTGATTGATTCGTGTGTTTCTATTGATACAAGAATAAGTTCCCGACTACACGTTTACATTCCGCTAACAAAAATTCATATCAAATCTCGTTTCTAGGTGTGAATGGTTGATGACTTACCTCTATTTCATGTTGACCTTCATTTGACAAGTTCGCACCGTGAATAATGGGTGAGATTACACTATTCTAGCCGGTTTGGTGAAACATATTTTTCCCCACACCAAGAGATAGTGAAGGGTCACATGTAACTCATACAACTAACCATACTGTTTTATTTCGCCAATAGTTGGGAACTGATCCTCTAGAAATTCAACATTGCGACTGTCTATTTCAGTCACGCCTTCATTCGGGAGTTCGCCAACTATGACATATCCTATTGAATGTTCGGGGTAACGAATGAACAGTCTCTTGTTTGCTTTTGGGCCAAGTTCGCCATGTTGATGGGTTGGGTTGTGCACATAGCCCGTCGAATCCCATGATCGCATATGGTCCAATATTGGCTTCTTTCCATTCCAAAACTCATATGGAATGGTGGGCACACTCCTGCTCGGTACTCTATTGAGGATATATGTTACCGTGAATAATACATCTCCCCAAAAGTGAATAGATAGGTTGGCTTGCGCCATTATAGACCTAACCATGTCAAGCAGGGTGCGATTCCTACATTCCGCAATACTGTTTTGCTGCAGGGTATAACAAATGGTAAGTTGCCTTACTATGTATGCCCTTTTCATTACAATACGTAGCGTTTGAACTGAAACGGGAAGAGTAAAATGGACTAGAGAAAAATTGCTCTATTAAATTCCAGTGCTTCTATTTAGTGAAATTGCTGAAATTCGATACATTTGACGCAATTCATATTGGGTCGCAACGGAAACGGTCTCTTTGTACAATTATAAGGGTAAGGCCGTGTACATATGATCCCCCAGACACCAACTTAGTTGGTAATATACTGGGTATGTTGAGTTGAGTTGAGTTGACGTAGCGTTTGAACACAAACTATTTCATGAGACAAAAGAAACACGTGTCTGAGACGCGAGTAGCCATCTATGAAGGTGATGAAATAAGAAGCATCATGACGTGCTTTCATGCTCATGTGTCCGCAAATGTCAAAATGGATTAAATCTAAAGTATTTGAGACTCGAGAAGCCTTACCGAAAGGCTTCTTGCTAGCCTTGCCAGCTAAGCAAGGTTCACATACAGACAACTTAGTCATAGTGAGTTGGTTTAGTAGACCGTACTTAACAAGTTTGTTTAACCTATCTTGACCAATGTGACCAAGTCTAACATATCATCTAACAGATTCAAAAGTTGTATCTATGTTTGAAACTAAGCCAATTGATGAATTATTTGAATCATTATAAATATCATCCTAATTAAGAATGCAAAAAACCATGTTTGTATGAGTCGTGACCAAACGCATCGTCACCGTACTCAATGTTTGATCCTTTAGGGAAAAAAACTAAACAAAAAATGCAATTGTAGCAAAGAAACAACAGAAACTAAAATAGTAATGGACTCCTGACACATAGATTGTATCGTATAATAGCAATGTGTTCCTGCTACGAAGTTGGAGTTTGTAGGTGCCAATACCGATGACATTCTCTTCACTGCCGTTCCTCATGCTTACGCTTCGTGTTCCGACGCCACATCGTTGAAATTCGGCAAATCCAGCACTGTCATTCACTACGTGCTGGCTTTCTCCTGAATTAACAATCCACTTAGGGAAATAATTAACAAATAATGCATTAGAGCAAATGCATAATTTGGGGTTGTTTGGGGAGTAAGTTACCTTTTTGGGCTCGGAACATTCTTGAGAGTAGTGACATTTCCTTTCACAATTATAACACTTCACACATGCCCTATTCTTGGGGTCGTTAGCCTTGGGTTGTTTATGATCTTTTTCTTCTTGGCATGTTTCTGAGTTTTGTTCGTTGGCTCATCGGACTTCTTGTTCCTCTTAGGGTTTCCCCCATGAGTAACAAAAATGTTGGTAGGAGGATGTAGAAGCTCGCAGGCCGTCATTCTCAAGCTTGAGATGCTTAGCTATATCAGCAAAAGTTTTGATGTTCATGTTATGATTCATAAGAGTTTTGAAGTGAGTCCATCGTCTGTTTTCCCTTTAACCAGGTAGTAAACTAATCATATTATTGACCTGTTCGAGATCAGAAATTTCGATCCCACCAGCCTTGAAATCACGCAACATGGAACTCATAAAGCGGATGTGTTCAAGTATGAGTCAACTTGAACCAATTTTGTACTGCAGTCAATTCAGATTTAAGGTATGGAGCCTTGAAGCTGATGTTTGGCTGTATGTCTCTTGAGTTTGTCCCATATGGACATGGTTGTGGCTTCACATTGTACGTACCAATCAGGTTGTCGTGTATGCAGTATAACATAGTATAGCGGACACTACGATCCTTCTTAGTCCATCCAACGTAGGTTGGGAGTGTTTTTACGGGTTCTTCCATGATTATGTGCTCTAGAACGTTTTTCTCGTGAAGAAGATGATGAATCTTCTTGAACCAGATATTGTAGTTTAATCCAGTGAGCTTATCGCTTGAAAAGAGCTCGGCTATCATACTAGAAAGTGTCATTTCTACAAGTAAATTTTAAAAAAGACATTAAGCACAATTTTAAAATTAAACTTTCAGTAATGAATTTTTTATTATGTAATACGTTCAAAAAATTTGCTAGGCTTATAATTATCACATCCTGCATAACCAACAAATTCTATGAAAATCTAACTTTCCGTATTGAAACGAATTCAAGTAAAGACACATAATAGCACATATGGCTAAACAGATTGGCACATGTAATTGTTAGTTGTAAAAATTCGGAAAATTTTGCTGTAAATTTTTTTAAATTATTTTTAGCTAAAAAAATTGGCACATAGAATTGCTAACGTATAACAATTAAGTTTTCTATAACACATTGTTAAAAAGAAAATTTTGAATTTATCCAAAAATCTGAAATTGATCAGATGTGATCCTTAACCGATTCGGCGAGCACCAATATAGCTTATCAGGATTTAAGGTCAAAATCAGGGACCGGCCTCTTAGATTGTGCTACTATTCCTCGTGCATAGCCCAGATTTTTGGTGGAGTTACAAAGGTCCCTCTTAAAAACCAGCTGGTCACGAGCACGACTAATGCAAATTTCTTTTGATTTCGAAATTTATGGTGATTTAATTTTGATTACAAAAATAAATTATTAGCACATAGTTAATAAGTTATTTTATTTTTGTTTAGAAACTAATCCTAAAAAAAATAGAACATAAGCATATAAACACATGCTAATTCATGAAATACATTCTCGAAATAAAGAACGTATCTTTAAATTAATTTCTAATCATGTATGATAAGTATTAAAAAAATTTAATTACACTTAGCAAATAAAATAAATAATTCCTAATCATGCATACTAAGAATTAAAATTTAATTGCATATAGTGTCATACTAAATTGATTAACAATTAATTTTTCATAAATTAATGTCATATCCTAATTAGATCTGTATCATAATAACGTAGATTAGGATAATCCCTAATATTGATAGCACATAGCATATTAGGATAATTCCAAATCTGATTTGTATCTTAATCACGTAGATTAGGATAATTATTATGTACATGTTAACAAATAACATAGATTGGGAATAAAAAATATTAATAACTCCAATGCAATTTTGTCACGAAAACAAAAACAATTTTATAACGAAATGGATGTTTCAAAATGAAAGAAAAAAGGGATTCATTAACAAATTTCGTAAGAAACAAATTGATTAACAAACTTGTCATACGAATTCATCAAGGAAACGAATTGAAACCATACTTTAGAAAATAACGGAAGAACGAATTCATAATTGTTCAGATCTTACGAATTAAAAGGAACAAATTAACAAATAATCATTCGAGCATAATCAATAACAAAGTAGGCCCTAATACTACTATAGATCTTAATAGATCTATTAGAATGGATCTAACGAATAAATTAAATACGACAACGGATTTGTACCTCTGATGCGAAAGCGTAATAGAACCGTAATCTCTCGATTGATTATGCCACGAACACGAACTGGGAGGCTACCGGACTATACGTATAATTTGCGAACTCAGATCTCTCCATCACAGATGATTAGACAACAATTCGAGAGAGAATCTATATTTATTCTAGGATCTGAACGCATGAGAATAGAAAATTGGTGTCTCGAAGTAAGCGTCTATTGTGTCCCTTACATAGGAGAGGAAGTAGAATCCTACCCTAATTAGGATTCTATTAATTAAGTAATTAACTAATAATTACTTAATAAATAATCAATTAACACATAACTGATTAAAAATCTTACCCTAATTAAGATTCCATTGATTAAGCAATTAACTAATAATTACTTAATTAACACATAATTAAGTAACAATTAGACTTCTACTATTTTGTTTAACAACGGGAATGAAGGTTCGGAGAATGGAGCAATTGAAGTACCTTCAGTCTCATACGCTATTTTAGTATCTGTGGCTTGGGAAGGGGGCATAAAAGCAGGGCATCGAGAATTGGTAAGGGCAAATAAGTTGGGGTTTAATGCATGAAGTTGTCTGGGTGTGTGAGGGTATGGGTGGGGGATGATTTTGATTGAGTGTACTCTGGATCGATTGGGAACGGCTACTCTTTATATGTGGCAGGTAGGGAGTTTTTGATTGGAGACTTTTTGGGGTGAAGGGGGGTATTTTGGCTATGGAAGGGTAATGGGCGAAAGTTAAACTTGTCAACATGTTTTTGTAACCCAAGTTTTGTTATAGAAAGAACAAGGGGATAGTTCATGGATAAGACGAAAGTGAGGCGGTGAAAGGAGAATCCTTAGAGAAGAGGAGAGGTAGGCGAGAGAATAGAGATAAAGACGGTAGATTTATCGAAATATGATATTCTCATTCAATCCCTTATCCAACCTACAAATTACATATTTATACTTCTAAATTAA
>JAOWBN010249967.1:0-11647 GCA_028565015.1 Pinguicula moranensis | reverse complement strand
CTGAGCTAGATATTTTGACGAGTGTCGTGATGATAATGTCAAAAGAAGAATCAAACTGGAGCTTGAATATACCAGAGCCAGACCATCCAAAGATAGAAGGATCCCGGAAACATGGTGGGCTCGCATATGCGTACACATACTGCTGTTGTCTTTTTGTCTTTGGGAATACGCAATAAAAAAATTAAACGCAGGAGTTTTGCTTTGTTGTTTGAAATTGTTGACTCCATAGCCAAAAGTCTATCCACTATTTCTATTCTATGATAAAATGAAAAATCTTCTCAATACGCATTGATTGCGTTTGGTAGTGTGATTCTGGGCAGATTATGTCGAATAATCGAGAATTATCCAATTTTACCCGTCGTTTGATGTACACACTCGTTATCCCAGAGCCCAACAGATTTCGTCTCGGTCCGACCGAGCCCGGGATAATAGAGGGGCTACGAGTGAAATTCTATCCGCCCAAAAATATAGGGTTTGCGTAATTTCTTATTTGTCCGACCTGTGAAATTATCCAAATACCCCTGATTCTCACTTAATTAACAATATGGCATTTTTATAAATACATCAAAATTTCATCATTTTCCATTGCGACGAGCCGCTCCAGGATTCTCTCATCTTCTTTGTCTACTTCATTTCTGGCGACCGAAGCTCAAATCCAAGGTTTCAATTGCCGAATTCTCATGTAATCGACGCTTATTTGTTCTAATTCAGGAATCTTTACTTGAAATCCAGTGAAACACGTGCATCTCTCGTTAATTAGGGTTCGGCTTTTTGCCTACACATTTCATGGCTGATTTTTGTCGATTTTTTCTGCATCATTTCAGAGGGTCTTCGTATAGTGTATAAATTTCAAACCTTGATGTTATCCCTCTCTCGATTTAATCTACCAACCTGAATGTGTGGTTTTGCAGTTAGTGGAAAAGATTTATGAATTGAAGGATACTCGTTGATTCACAATTACTTGATTCATTTGATTGGTCGAGATGGCATGTGTTTTGGGTGGACGAGAGAGTGATTCCTAAGGATCATCCTGATAGCAATTATCTCCTTGCGTACAATGCATTTTTATCCAATGTATTTTTTCCTATGACACAAAGAAACTATCTTCGTGATAACTCACATTGGTGTAGGTTTAAATTATCCCTTTTGTTGCTAGCAATGGATGAAATATTTGATTTAAAAGTAGTATATGCCAATCCTTGGATATTAACCATAAAGGAAGAGAATAACAGATGGTTCATGTGAAGCCCCTCCCCTCCTCTTTCAAGTTCCAATTCCTGCTAGAAATGTCTACGCCATAAATGATGCATTTATTAGCTAAGGGTGCAGCAGATGATTATGAAAATGGCATCAAGCAACCAATCAAGAAGAATGCAATCCATCCATCCGAGAGTGGCTTCCCCAAATTTGATCTCATTCTAATGGGGATGGGGCCAGATGACCATATTGCTTCCCTTTTCCCTGGGCATCCTCAAATCCAAGGTTCTAAGAAATGGGTCTTTTCTATTAATGACTCACCTAAGCCTCCTCCGGAACGAATCTCCTTCTCTTTTCCAGTCATTAATGTTGCAGCAAATATTGCAAAATTGTAATTTGGGAATAACAATTCTATTCCATTCCATAATTGCCCATAGGCTTAAGTACAATGCACCTAATAATATTGCAAGTAAGTCCCTAGATTATAATATAAATATCAACACTCCACCTCAAGATGAGCGAAAGATATCCACTAGGCCCATCTTGTTACGAAGTCTTTCTAGATCTAGGGAACTAAGGTCTTTGGTCAGTGCATCAACAACTTGTTTATCGGTGGCTATGTGACTCAGTTCCAATAATCCACTGTTCAACTTCTCTTTGATGAAGAGCTTGTCAATTTTCACATGTTTGATTCTATAATGCTCCACTGAATTGTTTACAATGCTGATGGCTGACTTGTTGGCACACTACAATTCCAACTGGGGCTCTGGGTCGAGCTCATCGACCTCAACCAAATCATCTCTGCAACACTTAGAGCCATGGCTCTGTACTCTGCCTCAACTGTAAAACGGGCCACTACTGGTTGTTTCTTACTCCTCCAAGAGATTAGATTGCCTACTACAAACCTGCAATATTCGGACGTGGACTTTCTATCATCAGCACAACTAGCCAGTCTGAATCGCAATAGCCTTCGATGTTCAGATGTCATTTTTTTGAAAGATCAGTCCTTTACCCGGTGCACTCTTCAGGTATAACAGTATCTGATACACGACGTCCAAATGGTCCTTTCTAGGGTCATGCATGTACCTGCTCACCACACTCACAGTAAAGGATATATCAGGTCGGGTATGGTTCAGATATATCAATCAACATACCAGTCTCTGATATCACTCTCTGTCAACTGGATCGCCAGCTTTTGCACTCAGTTTCAATCTCTAGTCAATTGGCATCTTGGCAGGCTTGCAGCCTAACATACCCGTTTCCTGAAATAGGTCTAAAACATACTTTCTCTGGGATAGAACAATTCCCTTTGGTCTGTGGGCCACCTCAATCCCAAGGAAGTACTTTAGTTTCCCCAAATCTTTCACTTCAAACTCCTTGTCAAGTGTCACCTTCAGCTTTGCAATCTTACTTTCATCATCACCAGTAATAATCATATCATCCACATACATTGCCAGCATCGTGGTAAGACTCTCAACTTGCCTGAAGAACACAGTATGATCAGCATTGGTCTGCTGATAGCCAATGCCAACCATAGCTTTCCTAAACCTGTAAAACAAACCTGACCAGCTGTCTGACTGGTGCCAAATCCTGGGGAAATATCCATGTACGCTTCCTACAACAGATCACCATGAAGAAATGCATTCTTCACACCGAGCTGGTGTAACGTTCAGGCTTTGTTTGTTGCTATAGAGACGGAGTTCTGACTGTACTCATCTTCGCCACCGGTGCAAAAGTCTCATCGTAGTCAATCCCATAAACCTGATTATATCCCTTGGCTACAAGTCGTACTTTGTAGCGTTCAACTCTGCCCTCCTGGTTCTGCTTCACAGTGAACACCCACTTACATCCAACTGCTTTCTTACCAGGTGAAAGTGGCGCAAGTCGCCAGGTTTGTTCTTTGCAAGGGCCTCAAGTTCCTATATTATGGCAGTTTTCCACCTTGAGTCTGCCTTAGCTACCTGTCAACACTTAGGAATAGAGACAATGTCCAAAGATGAGATGAATGCCCCATGTTTAGGAAGTATATGTGAATATGAAACAGAATGGGCAATATCATGAGGATGAGCAATATCTAGGGGAAGACCATATCTGTTAGGCGAAACCCCTGCATTACTGCGAGTGGTCCTCCTAACCGACTGGTGAATGAGAAGAATAGTATCAGAGGAAGGAGTAATATCACCTGAAGGGACTAATTATGATGAAGTTGAAGATGAAAATGCCCCTAGAGTTGAAGCAAGCAAGGACATTAGGCGTGGAACAGGCGCAGATGACTCAAGCAACTCTCTAGTCTCCTCCTCAGTTTCCTCCTCTACTACCGGATCACAAACTGGGAAAGGACAAGAAATGTCTCCAACTCATAGTCTCACCGGCTCCTCTTATCACTACTACTCTCACCAGCTCCTCGTACTATCGTTGACTCTCCCTTATCACTACTACTCTCCCCCTCTCGCCGTATACCTCTCGTATCTGGCGAGTCATCGAAGAATGAGGATACTCAATTAGAAAAGTACGACTCATGTTCCTGGAATGTGGATCCATGCTCACCAACAATCTTCTCTCAACTGGATTCCAACAAACATATCCTTTATGAGTAGTAGAGTACCCCACAAAAAAACACTTCATAGCCCTCGGATCCAACTTTCCTACCCTTGGTCTATTGTTCTGGACAAAGCACACACAACCAAATATTCTAAAAGGAAGAATGGCTACCTTTGAGCCTTTCCAAACCTAAAACAGGTACTTCCATTCGAGCATGCGTGCGGGCATCCTGTTGATAAGAAAAGTGACTGTCATAACTGCTTGTCCCCATAGGTACTGGAACATTCATGGCAATCATCATACTCCAAGCAACTTCTAGAAGATGACGATTCTTTCTCTCTGCCACTTCATTCTGCTCTAGTGTGTATGGGCATGCGGTTTGGTGTTGGATTCTCTGCGATGATAAATACTCTGCAAATGCTCTGTTAGTGTACTCTATCCCATTGTCTTACCGCAATGTCTTCACTGTTTCCCCATACTGTGTTTGAGCGCTTTTGTGAAAATCTTTAAAAGATGTAAGCACCTCACTCTTAGTTTTCATCAGATAAAGCCAGGTAACCCGAGAATAACAGTCAATGAAAGTCACAAAGTATCAAAATCCATTTAATGCAGTTGTGGGATAGGGCCCCCATACATCAGAATGTACCAACTCAAAGGCACATGAGCTCCTACTACCCGAGTTAACATACGAGCTTCTAGTGTGTTTACGCAACTCACAAGCATCATACGAAAGTCTGTCCCTAGTGACTTTCTCAAACAGGTGAGGGTATAGGTGACCCATGATTGAGAAGGAGGGGTGACCCAATTATTTATGATAGAGTAACACCTTCTCCTAGGCACTCCTGCTGTCTCAACTAAGGATGAAAGGGTTGAATCCAATCCCTTTTGATCCAAGTACCACAAGCCATTGCGCCATGTCCCACAAGAATCCTGCCTGTCCTATTCTCCCGAAAGATTACCTGGGGAATATCAAATAAAAGAATACAGTTTAATTGGTGAATTATGGCATTAAGAGAAAGAAAATTTACAGGAAAGGAAGGAGCATGAAAGACTTTGAACAAAGTTATTGTGTTGGTACAACACACTGTACATGTACATGTGAAGGCTTTGAATCATTGAAGATTCAGCCTCTTCTTAGCAATACACGATCCTTCAAGTTTTCTATTTGATTTCATGGTATCAGAGCCATCAAGGCTCACGCCAATTTTTCAACCTCGCAGTGAACTAATTCGTCTTCCAAATGCATTGTCCGATTGTTGCCATGATGTCTTCTTTATCCTTCAATTCTCCAAGTCACCACCCATTATTATAAACAAGTGTGATGGCCCAAATTACCTTGTTTGGGCATCAAAAATTGTCCCTATTCTCTGGAGTAATGATCTCATGAACATTGTTGATGGGACGGATAAATCGCCACCAAAGTTCCTAGATAGTGGTGTTGAACCTGCCGGAAAGGACATGGAAAGGGCCAAATCTAGAACATCTCATTTGGCACAAAAAAGACCAATACTTCCTGGGTTGGATTAACTCAACCCTCACTGATCATGTTCAGCAATTAGTCTTTCATCTGGAAACCTCATCTGTCATTTGAGAATTTCTCGACAACAAGTTATTGGGATCTTGTCTACTCTTCTGGTCCAGCACTCGATGATCAAGCCAATGAGTTGGTTAGTGCAATGAAATGCGGAATCTGTGACTGATATTACCGTACTACAATTGATTGTTATCAGCATACAAATTTTGCTTATTTGGGGTGGTATCCACCCTCCCGTCTTGCTGCTATGGTTGCTCAAGCAAATCTGGATATTGATGACAGCATTTGGTTTGTTGTTAACAAAGCAAATGAACATATTGCTAATAATTTTGCTCCTCTGGCACAACAACAACCCTATTTTGGGTTCGACTATGTAGCTGTCTATAATGGTACATGTTTGAAGATTCTGAACAATAGCTCCCTTATTGTTAAAAATCCTATACGACCTTTGACCCTATCTTGAGTTCTTCATTGCCCTAATGCTTTTGCCAACTTACGTTTTGCCTATCAATTTTGTGTCGATAATAAATGCTATTTCATTTTTATTGATTTTGGATGCTTCGTTAAGGACAACAAGACGGGTCAAACATTGCTGAAGGGGCCGAGAGATGAAGGCATGTATCTAATCTGGCTGAGTCCTCCCTCTCTAGAGGTTAAACGTGCTCTAGTTGAGATGGTTGGAACTAAACCCACTTTTTTGATTTGGCATTCGTGTCTTGGACATTCATCTCTTGTTACTTTTTGTTATGTTATTAGTCAGTCAAATTTGCCTTATGTTGGCACTCTTAGCTCTGCGTCTGTGTACGAACCTTTTCATCTTGGTAAGGGTAAGCAATTACTATTCGAGTCATCACATCGAGTCACTAATAGATCTTTAGAACTTAAGAATTCTGATGTATGGTCAACTTCAACTTATTCAGCTAATGGATTATGTTATTCTGTCATTTTTGTTGATGATATTACTCACTTCACCTAGCCATATGCCCTCAAGGCCAAATCTGATGTATTCATGACATTTATTACTTTTCGTGCAATAGGAGAAAATAAATTCTCTCATTGGATGAAATTATTTCAAACCGATGGGGGTGGGGGTGGGGGGTGAATTCTGCTCTAACTAGTTTAATCATTTCTTAACAAAACTGGGATTTTCACCATTTGTCTTGCACCCCATACACCTTAACAGAATGCCATTGCAGTATGAAAACATCATCATATTGTGGATATGGGTCTTGTATGTTTAGCTCAATCACACCTGTTCACTAAATACTGGGTTGAAGTCTGCTCTATGTTTGTATTTGTTATAAATTGGCTTCTTACACCTATTTTCGAAATTTCAGTCCTTATGAGAAATTATTTGGATCGAAGCCTAATTATTCACAGTTACGATCATTTGGGTGTGCTTGCTATCCCTTACTTTGCCCCTAAAACTCCCATAAGCTCATGTTTTGTAATTCCAAATGCATTTTCCTAGGGTATAGTTCTCAGTACGTTGGGTATAAGTGTCTTGATTATGTGTGTATGACTACATATATCTCTCGACATGTCATTTTTGATGAGACACTATTCCCAGCTAGCACGAGTTGGAACTTCATGTATCGTACCTCATCAGTGGCTGCTTTTGCAGGTAATGTCTCTTCTATTTGCGGTCCATTTATTACTTCATATTCCTGTGATTCTAACTCCTCAGGGTCTCTACAAGTCTCCCAAGACATCATACTCGAACCACTACCAATCACCTCTCCCACCAGCCCAACGCCCTCCCTAGACTCAGTCAGTGCCTTGTTACTCCCATTGCCTCAACCAGTGCCTTGTCGAGTACATCCTCAGGTCGTGGGTGTGATACCTAGCATATCGACTCACGACCTTCTCTGGATCCTATACCTTTCCCCGATCTTGCTGATGTTCTTGAACCTGGACCTGACTTGCCACATTTACCACCTTCTACCACCACAGTTACTCGGTAAAAATAGGTTCTTTACAACCCAAACAATTTCCCAACTATCATTTTTACTATGTCTCTCGTCATCCCCTTCAGGTCCTTATTAGTGTTCAGTTGCCTCGCGAACCTGCTTCCTTCCTACACGTTGTCTCTTCCCCGGATTGGAAAACTACTATACAAGAGGAATTTAATGGTTTAAATACAAATCATACATGGGACTTGTGCCCTTTCGTTCCTGAGCAACATGTTATTTGATGTAAATGGGTCTACGAGATCAAACAGAAAACTGATGGTTTTATTGATAGCTATAAGGCTCGGTTAGTTCCCCAGAGATTTGAGCAAGAGTATGGTCTTGACATCTCCGAGACATTTAGCCTTGTGGTTAAGATGGTTACTATTCGATTGTTTCTTGCTCTTGCAGTCTAGTTCGATTGGAGTATGCATCAACTTGATGTTTCCATTGCCTTTCTAAATGGGGAGGTTAAAGATGTCGTTTATATGGAGTAACCTCCAGGTTTATTCTCCTCATTATCCTGATAATGTTTGCTCCCTGTGCAAGGCGCTCTATGTCCTTAAGTAGGCATCTCGGGCCTGGTATGTTTAGTTGTCCAGCACTCTCATGGATCTTGGTTTTGTTTACTCCACCAATGACTCGTCCCTATTTACGTTTCACTCGACACATATGCATCTATTTCTACTTATTTATGTGGATGACATCATAGTCACTGGCTTGTCTCATTATGTGATTACCAATTTTCTTGCCAGTCTTCAGATTGCTTTTCAGATTCAAGAATTAAGTGAGCTTGGCTATTTTTTGGATCTTGTGGTTGTTTGGGATGCTTCTGGTTTACATATTTCGACAGACCAAATATATTTTTGATCTTCAGGAAAGGGCCAAGATGGCTTATGCGAAGCCTTTCCCATCATCCTGCAACTCTGGATGTTGTAATGGTGCCACCAATTCGTCTCAACTTGTGCTGTTAGATGTCACTTTATATCGTCAGACGGTGGGAGCCTTATAGTACTGCACATTATCTCGTCCAAATATTGCATTCTTAGTAAACCAGTTGTGCTAGCACATGCACAATCCATCCCCCTCTCACTGGGGGGCAATTAAACGTATCCTGTGGTACTTGAAGGTTACTCCTGATCTTGGTTTATTGTAAACTCCTGGATCGCTGCAACTCCTAGGCGTTCTGTGATTTTGACTATGCTAGTGACCATGTGGAAAGGCGATCAACCACTGGTTTTGGTATCTTTCTTGGTTCATGTCTTATTTTGTGGCTTGCGAAGAAACAAAGTGTTGTTTTTTGGTCAAGCACTGAGGCTAAATATCGTGCCATGTCCTTGATGACCAATCACAACCACAACCTACCCAATATATTTTCAACTAAGTTGGGGGCTGGGGGTCAGATGTACGCAGCCTTACCCTTATAGTTATACAAAGAGGTTGTTTGTGTTGTGACCCAAGATGCATTACGTCATTTGATGTATAGATTCCAACATCTTCATTAATTGAAGTATTGAAATTCAATAGAGTCATTTTGATCTAGTCCATTATTAGCAAAAAATTAAAAGAATTGTCAATGATGTCTCTTTCAGCTCCATTTGTAATGTCCTTGACGACCACTGAGTTATATTGGATTCGTATGCTATTTCGTGACTTCCAGATTCCCCTTGTAGATTGTATAGTTTTATGGTGTGATAAAATTGGTTTCCTTGCCTTGGCTTTGACCCCTATCTTCCATGCCCGCACAAAGTATATTGAAAATGGATTATCATTTCATTTGGGAGAATGTGCTAAACAAGGATATTGTTATTCGTTACCTCAACACCCATGATCAACTTGATGACGTCTTTACCAAGGCTCTGGGGGCGACTCAATTTCAGTTTCTTCGTGCCAAGATAATGGTCACTCCTCCTCCTATTTGCTTGCAGGGGAATGTTAGCGATAATGATCAAGATGATTCTGATAATGATCCTATCAATCCCACATAAGGCAGATTACCATTATAAGTCACGTTTGTATTTAAGGAATAAATCTCATTCAATTAGGGAGTAATTTACGTATTATTTTGTATTCTATATACAATTGTAAATCTATATATACATGTACATGTGTAGGCTTTGAATCATTGAAGATTCAGCCTCTTCTTGGCAATACACGATCTTCCAGCTTCCTTCAAGTTTGCTATTTTGTTTCACCACTCAGATTAATACAATATCTGCTAGCTTTTTTATCTATAAAAAATCTCCATTAATTAGCACAAGACGTGTGTTTATTCCTCTAGGCACGACAACAGTGTAGGCTTTGAGGCATTCCCCCATAAAACCTTACCTCCAAACAATTATCTACCAAAAATTTTGTATGATCAAAGATTGCCTTGTTTCTAGCCCATTGAATCATCCAGATCACACTATGTTAGAAACCCTTCCAATCCATGAGGTGAGACCTGTTTTGCATTAGTCCCATGTGGAGGCACAAATAAGTGAAAAGACAATCGTGCCCAACATAAGTTATGCCCAGCTAGCGATAGCACTCTGACCAAATGAGGTAGCTCAATTGATAAAACAAATGAGATTCATTTTTGATTGCATCATCACATGAAACATATATCATAGTGGGATCTTATATAACTCCTTGGGTCTCTCCATGAGGTAACTCGGTCGCTAGGTAATTATAATCACTATAATACCATAGCAAGTCACAAAGCCTTTCATCACCACTTCTGGCTAGAGCAACTCCATAGACTATTTTACCATTTTCTTCTCTTCTCACGATCAAACTCACGAGAAGGATCATAATTTTTTGAAGAATTAATCACAACTTCAACAATCACCAAAATTGGGGATATATAATAGAACTCTTTACCTTTTTATCACATACGACCCTGGGCTATTTAGGTAGGTGATAAGCCATTGTGCACAAAAGAAAAGGGTTCGACTTGTCCTGATGCATTTTGGTTTGACTCCTAAATAGGGCTAGGCATGGAAACAAATGAACTTGCCCTCACTGATTTCTCAATACTTAGCTAATTTTTTTATGCCAATGTTACATTTGTTGCCTTGCCCACCAAGTTCAGTTTGTTGATGTGGCCACCAAGCAGGGAAGAGTCTGAATCTGGACTTGCCAACTCACGTTGTATAAAAATAGGGCTCTCTGTATGTCCTACATCTACATATCACTCCAAATATCGCTTTTCAGAAGGAATTTCAAGATTATCACTTCAGCCCTTGGCACATCTGAGGTATCTCAACGGATTTTCCTATCACTCGTTTACTCTCCTTCTGCGACCACAAGTTGAAATTTGAATTCCTTCCAAGTTGACGTCTTCGATGATGGCTCATCGTCACACCTTGACCCATACAAGCCGCTGGCACTTCTAGTCATTAACAAAAACTGCAGTATCTACAGTCCACTATGATTACTTCTCGATGCAACACCATTCCTGTCGCATTTCACAACGATCCACTATGACATTTCCAACCTAAAGAATTTTTCCAAACTTAGTCGCAATGTCATGGAACAACCACGTGTGACAACAATGAAAGGGAACATTACTAATACTCAACCAGACGCGCTTGTCTATTTCAACTTTATCATCATAAGTAGAACCATTAGACAAAGCAGCGAACCACTTTGCTTTGAGAGAATCTTCAAGCTCCAACAACTTCTGTGCAAGATCCCGAGAACTCATTTTGATCATCACTTTCACTCTAAAAGTAGGGAAAGATATGAGAATTTAAGTCTAGCATGTCTCATCTCAGCAGCAACTTGCTCCAATGTAACTCCATCTTTCAACTACCCAACTAAACAATGATCACTCCATTCCATTTCCATAGGAGTGGGCGCAAAGTGAGCTACAAATGGTCTACAATTCAGTTGGGAGGCTAATGTCGGGCCTTAGCCCACGACCACTTGCGCTCAGGGGGAAACTCTAGCCATAGTCTCCACTTGGGTCACTTTTTATTCCTCCACGAATTTGCTTAAACTCTTTTTGAATGGTTCTAAAATACCAGGTTTGTACAGGTCCAGTTTTGAGAAAAGAGGCTTATGCACCTTGAGCTTGTGAGACCCCACACAGTGGTCATTCAACGACTCTGACCCATCTTTCTTTATGGAGAGAAAATGGACAAATCAAAGTGCCTTTGCCATCAATCCAGTCTTCGAGCAATATAGACATCCTTGACCACCCCGCAAGCTAAAAGAGTTCATGTATGTTCTTTTTACTCCATTTTGCAGGGGAGATCAGAGACAAAGTAATGGATATAAGCAACCGGCTTTCTAGACTCCCCTTCACTTGCCTTCTTAACTGATGACCATGACAGATATTACTCCCACATAGCCTCATTTCCTGCATTCTTTTCTTCCTGCTAAGTGTGGTAGGAAACCACCCTCTCTCCTGTGATGTTTTATAGTCTTTCCTTTATTCGTG
>JAOWBN010249956.1:0-11647 GCA_028565015.1 Pinguicula moranensis | reverse complement strand
ACTTGAGTTAGAGGACTCTTCTAGATACATTTTGTCCGAAGTATATTAAATTCCAACGGTTGGATCGTGAGTTATTTCTAACAGGTTGCTCGTTTTTGTGTTTTTTACACTTTTGATATTGTACTGTGATTCTTGTGCCTTCGTATTGTGTTGTAAGGGTTAGAGATCCGTGGTATGTTGTTGTACTCTCGATATTTTGGTGATATTGGATTTTGGTGGATCTAAGGATCACATGGTTTTTCACCTCTTCACATCGAAGGGGTTTTCCACGTAAATCTTGGTGTTTTTCTTTTCAGTATTGTTTCATTGTTGTTATCTCCATATTCGATTCTTGTTATTTGTGCTCCTAACAGATTCTTGCAAATTGGAGAGGTTGCTTATTTCTGCTGTGCTATTAAACTATATTGTTCTTGGCAATTTTCTCTCATCAATTCCACTAAAAAGATTGCAAGGGGCAGGAGGCAAAAGAGGGATTTCAGAAATCGAAGGTAGGGAGCCAAGAATGAGAGAAACCCTAAATTAAACAAGAGGAAACAAATATAAATACTTTATAATATCGTAATGAGTTGGAAGTACGAGGGCATTTACGTAACATTGAGGAGGGACTACTAGCGAGATTACGAAAACTGCCCAATCGTGGAGGGACAGAAAAATCAGAGTTAATAAGCTCGTATCCCACGCCGAGAGATTATTACTGTGTGTACCAAATAGTCGATAAAAGAGGATAACATGTAGTTATCACTCTTAGTCACCGTGGTAGCCAACAACCAAACGCACCCATACAGGTTTTTAAATAGACAGATTCAACATGAGCCTTGTCCTATGGCCCACCCCACCAGCTACACTGTTTGGGGTAGAGTTAGGAAATGGGCCCGACCCGGCCGCAATAAATAGGTTAATGGGCCCTGCCTGGCCATTTTTTTGGGCGGGTCGAATCTGAGCTCGTGGTTTTGGCCCCGCGCCCATTTTGTTATTAAAAAAATAAAAAATAATAAAAAATTTATAAAAAAAAATTAAAAAATAATAATAATCCTAAACGAAAACGGACGAGTCCATGGCCGACCTATTTTTGCAAAACAGCCATGACGGGCTAAAAATCCAGCTCTAATTTGGGGGCAATACTCCAACTTTGCCATTGATATATTTGTATTTTTTTCACGCATTAATATAATATGTTTCATACTAAAATGACAATGTTTCATTAAAAAATAATTTGTTTATTTTACTAAATGAGGCGGATTGGGGCAATACTCTTCCCATTCGAGTGTGGGCCGGGTAATGGTCGGGCTGGTTCTAAATAGTTGGATCAGGACATAATTACTATCTCTAAGAGGGATGAGCAAGTTGGTTAATTTACTATTATCGTTGTACTACATTAGAGGTAGGCATACGGGGCAGACCAAACGGGCCTGCCCCGCCCCATCCATTTTTTAACGGGCGGTGGCGGGCCTTCCGTGAAAAATAGGAGGGCTGGGCCCAATTTTTTACAAACGGACGGGTCCGGCCAGACCGTTTTATTATTTTAAAAAATAAAAAATAAAAAAAATATTAACAACATAAAAAAAAATTAAAAAATTAATAAAAAATACCAAAACGAGCAGGCCGTGCGAGCTAATATTCTTAAACGGGCGGGCGGGACTCAGCCCGTTTTGTAAACGGGTGGGACAGGCTAACTACATATATATTTTTTTAATCGGTTATGCTACATATATCTATTAAAAATTCAACTTTCATAATATTATATTATCTTTCCTTACCAAAATAAGTTGTTTTTATCATTCCTTACCAAAATAATTAAATTACGTCTGTAATGAAATTTCATTTATATTATTATAAAATAATCTAAAATATAAGAAATTTTCTTGGAAATATAATCAAACCAACCTAGGACTCTCTTTCTTTCTCCCTCCCAACTGGCCAACTCTTTCTCCCCAACCCGAGTCTGCGAGAAATTGTTGGAAAGCCCTCCACTTTCAATGGAATCTCTCTTTGCCACCGCGGCCTGGAAGAAAGAAACTAACAATGAACCACCTACCAATCGGATCACGTATTTTGAATTCCAAAAATCAAACAAACCAACTTTCACACAATCCTTCCAGTTCATGAAAATTGAAATATTAAAAGACAAGTTGGATAAATCAATCTCTCTCTGTCGAGACGAATACAATATTGCCCAAAAAATCTTCAGCATTCATCTCTCCCAGGAAAGAACACCCCGTACGGCGTGTTGTCCACCTTATGTTTTTCTAGTTCTAATGTTTTTCTCTTGTTCTAACAGGAACACCCTCAAAAAATCCTGTTTTGGGCACACACGAAGATAAAAGGGGAAGAATGGATATATTTCGCAGGGCAAAATCCGTGAGGCTGATAAGCCACAGGGACAAGTACCTTGTCGCAGAAGATGACCATGAAACGGTGAGCCAAGACGACGTGAGAACGGCGGCGAATGACGCCGCGATATGGGCGGTGGAGCTGGTGGAGGGAAAAGACTCGATCCGCCTCATCAGCTGTTTCGGCACGTATTTGACGGCGTCTTCGACGCCGTTTCTTCCTGGGGTGACGGCGAGGAAGGTCGTACAAACGGCGCCGTATTACTGCGATCCCGCCACGCAATGGGCGCCGGAAAGGGACGGGATGCAGGTGAAATTGAGATCGTTCTGGGGAAATTTCCTGCGGCCAAACGGCGGACTCCCGCCGTGGCGGAATTCGATTACGCACGATCTTTATCACCGGCCTAAGTCAAGGGAGAAGCTCCTGTGGGACGTGGAGGTGGTCGAGAAATGGCCGGCGAACCAGACGGAAGAGAATTCGCAACGTGACGGGAGATTCTGCCGGTCGAGATCCAGATCGTTCTCGGCGTCGATGACGGCGCCGAAGCAGGTGGTCATAAGATCACAAGAATTCATTTGATCAATCAAAGACGAAAATACTATATATTATTGTTTTTTTATTGACGGCTAGGATAGTTGTTATAATGAAAAAGTAGCATGTTGTGTACTTGCTATGTGAAGGCTGGTTTGTCCATTTGCCGAGTAAATCGTAGGGTTTTTTCTTGGAAAAGTACAGAGTACTCAAACAACTCACTTGCAACATATGTTTTTTGTGAGGATAATTCCTATTCAAAACCAAGTCGGACTGACGGTCAAATCCCCACCCACACGCGCACATGGTTGAGCAAGGGTGTTGGTCCGTTTGGTATCTTGTTTGAAGATGGATACAGTCGAATTTCGCTGCGTTATCCCACGTAGACCCGTGTTTGGTGCCACGTCCATCCTTTTTTCTGCCCGCGGGATAACTCGTCGGGTAGGGACAGCGGGCGAACAACCCGGTGTTTTCTATCCGCCTTTCATGCAGGGTTTATCTGATCACGCTTCACCTTGGACTGTGAAATGGCAAATTTGCCTTGTAACCCACAACATTTACAGAAAACCCAGTAGAAAAACTTTTTTTCTCTCATTTTCGATTTTTTCCGCCGATCGTTTTCGACGCTTCTCCTCCGCCGTCTATCGCCCCATTCCAACACCGTCCTCCTCTGCTCCTCCATCGCTTTCGACATTTTCTGATGGTAGGATTCGTAAACCCACGTGCGGAATGATTTTTGCCCGCGTTGAGCCGTCGTTTTCGCTACGTTGTACGGCGGCGTACGGCTGTTTTGACGACGACGACGGAGAATCCATCGTGTCAAGGCCTGCGGAATCACCGACGTCAGGTTTGTGATCACCGTTTGCAACCAGGAGACGGTAGGGCCGGCGGAATCACGTCGAAACTCGCGTGGGTCAACGGTGGCGCACGGCGAAAGGGGTTAGGGTTTGGGGGCATTTTCGTAAAACGACATGTTATTATCCCATTTCAGTGTAATCCACGGTTTCGAACAAAGAGACCAAACAACTTAATCCCAAACTGGTAATCCCGACATGTCAATACCAAATGAGGGACATAAAAAAGTAATCCCGACTAAACCCTGAGTAATCCGCGAAGCCGGATTACTAGAATCCGGCAACCAAACGGACCCTTCCAGGTGCGAGAGGCACTCTTCGAGCAGGGATAGCTAGGAATTACATGATTGTGTCAGTTCCTAAACCCTAAATCCAACGTGTCTGTATATATATATATATATATATATATATATTATAAATTTGAAAAAAAAAAGAAAAAAAGAAAAAAACAAAAAAAAAATGTGGGTCCTTGGCATGGACCCATCCCCCCGGACTTGCGGATCTACTCGCAAATCTGAGTCTTATTTATACAACTCTATAAGGTAGAGGTAGGCAAACTGGTCGGTCTAAACAGGTCGGGCTCATTCACATTGCTTAAAAAAGTTAACAGACAGGGCCAACCAGTATCTATTATCGTGTTGGCAAGGCTGCAATTACAAACCCGATGGTTTTGCCTAGCAGGTTTTTTTTTAAAGTTAAAATTCTATTTAAAAAAAAATCCACTTGATCGTGACAGGATTGGAACCTCCAACCTTCCTACATAAGAGACTTATAAACTACTTCCATAACCACCCAACCCAACCATATTGGTTTGTGATGTAAATATTCTATATATATATATATAGGTGAATGATCCCCTCGCACATTTTTTAACACAATTTTTTTAAAAGTCCATCTTTAGGGTATTTACGGTTAATGATTTAGGGTTTAGGGTTTAGGGTTTATATATATAGGTTTTAGGATTTTTAGAGTTTAGAATTTAGAGTTTAAGATTTAGATTTTAGCTTTTTCAGATTTTTTTAGGATTTTTAGGGTTTAAAGTTAAGGTTTAAGGTATTTAGGGTTTAGGGTTTAGAGTTTTAGGATTTAGTATTTAGAATTTAGGGTTTAGTTTTTTAACCCTAAACTCTAAATCGTCAACCCTAAATACCCTAAAGGTGGACTTTTAAGGAAATTGTGTTAAAAAATGTGTGAGGGGATCCTTCCCCTATATATATATATTTGCATAGGTAAATTCTGCAGAAGATGTGCTCTTGTTCTCTAAATTAACACATGTTTTGATTGCATTGCAGTTGGAATGCTTTATGGAGGGAAAAGTCCAGGAGTTAAAGCCCTTGAAGAAAGCATGTCTTCATACTTCAATATGCTGCGGGGCTTCCTTTTTCTCTCCCATGGGAGCTTTGTTGGTGCCGGAGCAACCCTCTCTTCATGCATTCATAAAGCTGTAAAGCAAGTTGTTGACACAAGTTTCATGCTATTACAGGAAGCAGTCTCTTCTTATGGTAGCTGTTCGATTTTCTCATTCTTCTATTATATCTCTACTCTATGGATTCTCTTCGTCTCCTCCTTCATAGAAATGCAGACGCACACATTAAATTATATTCAAAAACCAATACAAATTTGTAGTTGGAGACCATGTCAATTTTACTTTTTGAGCTAAATTTCGCCAGCTTTTAATTACGTATTTTTTTATTATTCATCATAAGAACTTTTTGAGTTAAGAACAGCTTAGTTTCCTGAATAATTTTCAGGCACCCAAAGTAAAGCCCAGAAACAGAAAATCCCGCAACTTGTAGGTGCAGTATGGGATGCATGTTCTGCTATTAAGAAGACTCCTACCACAAATGTTACAGCCATTGGACGAACATTGACACAAGTTGCTGTGTCTGTGAAAGATGTTCTTCGTGAAATGAAAGAACTTAAGCCTGTTTCTTCCAGCAAAGCCTCTGATGATGTCTTCAAAGAAGCTGAACCTAGTGATGGTGATTCTGATGGAGATTTGGGCAATGACTTGTCACCTGAAGAGATGAAAATCGTGCAGTTTACAATCTGTATTGTGTCTGAATTACTGATGGTTTTTAAGGAACTAATTCGATCAATTACTTCGTTGCTTAAGCAGGAAAGTTCTGATCGTCATTCTGTTTCTGCAACTCCATTAGAAAAACTGTTGAACCTCTCCCAAGCGATTGGCGTACAGGTTGATGAGCTTGGAGCGTGCCTTTACCCGCCACAAGAAATTTCTGGAATTAAGATAGCTCTGGGGAAAATTTCAAGCTTCACTACTCAAATAGAAAGTGAGCTTCAAGATCTTGAAGCTTCGACGAATAACTTCAGTCAAGCTTGCAGTGGTTTGAGGGACTCGATCAGAAAATTAGAATTTGAACTTGGTATCGGAGATGGAGGTGATATTGTCCCAGAGCTTGAAAATCTTACTTTGAGCAGTTAGGATAAGTTTGAATTTCCTATTGATCTTGATCTTGTTAGAAAGTAGTCTGAAATTGTTTTTGCGCGCCGTATCGGTAGTCCCGATGAAGGAAATTTTGACCTCTATGATTCAGGTGGTCTGTCGAGAATTGAGATGTTTGAAATCACCATTGATTCAGGAAAGTTTCAAGCTCTGAAAGGTTTTACCGATGATACTGGGATGCACACCAAATGGCGCAATGCATATTGAGTCGCAACGGAAACAGACTCTTTGTATAATTATAAGGGTAAGGTCGCGTACATCTGAGCTCACATATCCTAATTTAGTTGGGAATATATTGGATATGTTGTAGACTATGGATTGATGATGCTTTGTTTGACAAAAAATTAGAATGAGATGTATTATCCCATGATTATATAAATCTTCTGGAGATCAATTTTATGAAGGTGTTATATGATTTCCTTCAAAATTAGGTTGTTTTAAAATTGCATATGTATTTGAAAACTTTTTTATTGATATATCCAAGGAGGTTCCTCATACAGAAACAAGTTGTACACCCTGAACATGTATTATTGCCTATTGAATTCTAAGAATGAAAAAGCCAGCACTTGATATAGACTAGAAGTTTGAGAAGTTACTGAGACATTACAATATATGAACTAGAATATAATTCATTTACATCTAGAGATGAGGCAGGTATTTACAACAAGGTTAATATTCTAAAGAAAATGAAGTGAAGAAGGCAATTGTGAACCACAAGAAAAACACTTAATCTCTCTTTCTTCTTCTAATTAATCTGTGCAGTTGCGTCCATCCACCCAAGAAGATCACAAGTCCAACCCCAACACAGCTCCAAAACATTATTAACCATCTTGGCATTGGATCATGAAACAGTCCTGAAGAACATCATAAAAACAATGTAATGAAAAGAAGCTGAAGGAAAAGAGCTCTGATAACCAAAGAGTGTAGTAAGAAAAGAAACTAACCATGCCCAAATTTGATGCAAATTAGGAGCTCCACAATGCATATAGCAAGTGAAAGCCAACAAAACGACCCCACCTTTTTCACAGGCTCTCTAATATAGCAAAGCAATCAGGTGCAAAGTCAGAAAGAGATGAAATATTGTACGTTGAAAAAAACAAGTAACTAAAGACCATCTGCATGATAAGAGAGAGGCAAAGAGCAAAAGGGGATGTACCGGTCTTGTAAGTAAGAATTGTACTCGCGTATCGTAGGTATAGCGATAAGCCACCACAAGAGCAACCTATATATCACAACAGGGTTTCGAGGAGGAATCCAAAGACAAAACTTGAGGAAAAATGTGTTCAGCTCCACGGTCAAGAAAGCGACACAGAGGATAAGTACTTGAATGAAACGCAGCGGTCCAAGAAAAGGATGCCATTCATCCTTATCCCACCTGGCAGGGGTAAACTGACTCAGTGTTCTTTTAACCTGAAAAGGCAGGACACCATAAGCTTGCGTGAAATTGATATCAAGAATTTATCATATATGAGTGTTTTGACCCTATATCTCAATTGTAATTTTACGGCATTTTCTGTGTAGGAGGGTACTAGCAGCAAACTAAAGAAAATGAAGCAGAAAACAAGTAAATGTATCAAAATGACATACTTTGCTCATAATGTTTGGTTGCCTGCTTATGCCAACCCATTCATATGTTTTACCATCAAAGTGACGAACTGTACGCATTCCTGCCCAAATACCTGTGGAACAAAGATTTTAATCCATGAAAGAATCATCTACAAGTTACACACAATGCATACACTATAACTTTCTAGAGAAGAGCATACCAAACAGATCAAACAGACACAAAAAAGAAGCAAGCACAGAATCCTACCAAACCAATTGCAGATTAATATATCAAGAATAATACTGTCCCACCAGCACTCATTAAAATTTGGCAGCATGTGGCGAAATGTAAGCTGAAAAGACCAGTACAAAGATTCAGTGAACAAAGAGATAATATGTATTTGAACAGAAGCTGAGAAACAGGAAAGCAGGAAGAAGATAAAAGCTGACCTCCATTAGCTCAAAGCTGACAGAAAGTACCCACAAAAGTGGCTGATTTCTGATCATTATAGCTTTCCCCCACCATCCAATTATATGAGCCAGTACAAACTCGTCAAAAAGTGTCTCCTAAACACAAGTTTCAGAATGCAAGTCTAGCTCCATCCATATGTCTTTTAAAATAGAAGATATTAAGGAAGGAGGAAGAAAAACATACATAAACATTCTTAAACCTGTTTGTTGGACTTTCAGGAATATAGATTCGGCAATCTGCCCCATATGATCGTTCAGGAAGTTCTGTATCGAGAAATTCAAATGAGATGTACCAAAAAGAATGACGGTAGCTTAGCCATCAAAGTGATTCTTACCAACACCAAGATCAGGATGTAGAAATTTCATAAAGTTCCGAGCAACATCACGATTCTGAAAATAACAAAATAAGTTGAAGCATCAGAATAAGGTACCACAGTTCTTGATTCCAAAGAAAAAGAGACTTTTCGCATACGAACTCAACTTGAAATGCATATAGAGATGAAACATAGATCAAAGACAATTTTTTTTTAATCCTTTCTCACTTTCCACCAGCCTAACTTGTGGTGGTTAAGGAACTTTTACTCAGGAAAATGATATGATATTTCTGACACTAAAAATGCAGCTTAAAATTTTATTCAACAATGATACGAAATTAATGTTTACATAAGCATAAATTAAATCAACAAAACAAACCTGGAAAAGCAAGAATGTCAATAGAACAAGATAAATAACAGCCATTCCATGAACCAGGCGCCAAATTGCAGGATGTGGGCGGATAAGTACTCTGTAAATAAGGAAATTACACTCATGAAATGGAGAAAGGGTGGTAACGACAAATAAACATGCCAGCAGGGAACTGCAACCATGTAATAGCTCATTAACAAATATGACAACCAAACTTAAATTATTTGACAATCATCCATTTAGACTTCTGATGAAGCTACATACTTAGAACACCCTATAACTACAATGCAGCTGAAAAACAATCAAATCCAATTTCTTCACTCGATAAACAGCATTTAGGTGGCAAGAAGACGAGGAACGATTTGACTAGCCTGAAGCCTCAATATATGGAAATAGTAATACAAGAAAGTAACTTACGTTGAAGGAGCTTGTAACAGACTGTATGCAAGATAAACTGCCATCATTGCCCATATACCCCTAGAAAGGAAGAATGTAATCTTTTTCAAGTTTTGATGACTTATGTAATAATGAAGTGACTTCAGGCTTCAGCAATGAAGCCTGAAGCCATGAGACATGGTAAAATGCACAAACCTCTTCGCAGAGGTGACAGAGTCACTTTCTGAACAACCTTCAGGATTATGGGCTCCACTAGCCCACCTGGGAAGAATTGTTAGAGATGTTAAAAAAATTAAGAATATTAATTTGAACTTTTCAGAAGAAAATTTGAAGAGAACCAGAAAGTTGACGAAAGTAAATGCAACCAACTTAAAAAGAGACATAATATAGGATATTCTTCACCTAAGTCAATAATCAGAATGGAGGTTCAAGAACTAATTGATAATGAACTAATAAATAACTTACACAAGAAGGCCTGCACCAATGAGCAACAAAGTAATAGTGTGAGGTTTGTATGCCCAGGCAGTCCATGGATCAAGGTCATCTTCAATGTTCGCATTATTTACATCTCCATTTTGATGACCAACATCTTTTTCTCTTGCTCTTGGATCACCATTGGTTTCCATAGCTCAGAATATTAACTATTCTGAGCTACCACTGGAAGTCAAGAGAGGAAGCACACAAGGTGGTTAACATTAGATATCATCCAAAAATACAAGAGATTGGATACTCTCCAGTGATCAAGTAAACAATATAACAAACACATAAACAAAGAATCAAAATATGCTAGATGTATTAACATTCACATAATTGACCACTCAACCTGAAATTGATAGGTACATGCCGTAGAATTAAAAATCATATTTTCTTATTTGTCCTTTGCAAATCAAAGAGTGAAATCCTTCATACCCAAATCAACTAAGAAATTAGATGCCAACAGTCAAATCTAAGACTTCTGCTCTAGCCAGAAATCCTTCACAAACATACTTCTTGAGAAATAACAGCCTAAGAGTGGCGTAAGAGAATCCAAAAGTTACCTAAAGAGCATCTGGAATATTACTAATATATTAGAGAGACATATCTATCTTGACATTAGAAGTTTTTATTTCACATCCCAATCTTGCATCATAACACACCATAAACGGCTCACATTGTCTTGAAAGATGCATGATTTTATCAGCATCACCCATATTACATCTTTTGCTGATTAACACTCAATCATGACTATCAAGTAAATATCTATCTATATACATATAGATATATAATGAATGGCAAGGGAATAAAACAAAATAAAAAGTAAAAAGATGCTGTCAGAAAAAGCAATCAACGTATGGAAAAAGGAAAATCAGTTAAAACCACAAGCTACGCAACCACCTCCACAAATTTATAAGAGACTCGCAGCTCTGTAAACCATATAACTTACTCAAATCCATAACAGTACATGAAGCCATTGAACAGTCCCAACCCGTTGCAATTTAACCAACTTTTCACCTTTGCGTTAAAAAACCAAAGAACGGTAAAATAAGCGTCACTGTCAACCCCTAATTGAACAGCCCGCAATAATGATTGAGGAAACCCATTTATTCCATGCAAACAAATAGCAAGAAAGAAGACAGCCAGGACTTCAAATGAGAAGATTCCGTAACACTCCATACTATTGTTTACTCGAATTAGTTGTCAATATAAAGAGGTCCCCAGTGTTCAAACGCCCCAGCAAAATCACGCGCATGCGGAAAAACCCATATGATCCATGAAAGATTTACCCACAAGAACAAAATTTTACGCAGCCCCACTTTTTTTTTATAGATAGCAGTATAGCAATCCATGTATACAACAGGCCCCCTCTGTAGACGTCCATGAACACAAAACAGTATCGGCAACGGCAGCGATTAATCATGAGGAAATTATTAGTATTCTTTTCCGGTTGTTTCCTTACACAAAAAAGAGGAAGTCTGAGTAGCGATCCCGACCGCCGAATTGCACGAGTGAAGAATAATCTCGGCCGTTGAGTAGAAAATCAGATACGGACACCGATTTTGAGAGAGAGAAAAAAATGGAAAGGCAGTACGCTTATGCCTGGCTTTAATAAAAGTTGACTGAATCTTCTACGCCGAGTCTAAGCCGAACCGAAGCATGAAAGGTTTTAGGACAAGAGTTTGCGCATATTAATGGGGGAAAAGGAGAAGTGGAGATAGAAGAAAACAAAAGGAAGGCGGCGAAAAAGGCCTTGAATGCATTGAACAGACAACAGTACGGCGGTCAAAGTAAACTTTAGAGGGAAAAAAAGGTGAGATTTTGAAATTTGTGGTTTCTGGTGATTTCTGTCAGAATTTTTTGTTGCTGTGAAATTGCAGAGGCCAGACTCCAG
>JAOWBN010249946.1:0-11647 GCA_028565015.1 Pinguicula moranensis | reverse complement strand
TTCCTTTTTTGAGGAATGTATACATCTGTACACTTGCCATGCTCCCAGAATATTCTGCGCATCTCCACAAAGGTATAGTCCTCAGGAAAGTTTGTGAAATATAATACTACGGCCCCTTCTCTGAATTTTTGAATTCTGTAAAATTTATTTTCCTTCCATTGTTTTTTCCATACTTCTGCTTCACGCTGTCTCCTTTGATCTGCTCGATGCATTTTCTGCATATCCTTCGCTCTTCTTACCATATTGTATGGCTATCGTTTGACAGTTGAGAGTTCCGCGCCCCTGCCCGCCCTACGAGTGGCCAAGGATAAGCAGGATTGTGAGAGAAAGTTGAGCTATTCCAGAGTTGAGTAGTATTGTTTGATAGCCCTTCTCCGCGTGATGACTGTACTAGATGTTGTAATGCCGCCTGTGTTGCCCTCTCCGGTAGATCTACCTTTTCCGGTAGTGGAATCTAGATTTGCAAGAGGAGAGAGAAGAGAGCGTTTTCGAATATAGCCGTTAAGAGGTTGCTATTAGAATCTGGTTTTACGCACATAGTTGTTATCCCGAGACCCGAAGGATAACCTTCTGGGTCGGGATAACTCGGTGATAAATGCATTTTTTCGTCCAAAATTTGAGAAGGGTTTTCGGCTACCCATATTTATCCTGCGATGGATATTACAAAAACGCCCCGACTACCAACTAATATTTACAACAAATACCAAATATAAAATACAAGAAAATCCCAAATCGAACTCACCTGTGCCCTACCAAGCTCTCGAACACCGGGAGGAGGCGCTCCAGCGACTTCACATCCGACCGCCGCAAATTCTGTTCAATTTGTATTTCCTTTATTTCCTCCTTCATCCGACCACTCTTTTCTTTCAAATCTATCCTTTGTTGTAACTTGGTTCATTACGGGTTAAGGTTTAGTATTCGAAATTGTTGTGTTTCGGGTATTTGGCGCTTACATTGTCCGTTTATGGTGGTTTATGAGGTTGTTCATAGTTTTTTATATTAATTGTTCGGTTTGGATTTGTTTTAGGGTTTCGTTTAGTGGCATGTTTTGTTTGTTAAAGTTCTCAACTTAGCATTAACGTGCGATTTACGAGCTTTTTGGATTCTGAAATATGTCTCCCAACTGAACACATTCATCACATCAGTGTGCCTAACGACTTGAGGGAATATATTCATGTTGAGTAATATTTCCCTGTCTTAGAGGAGAATTGTATGATTTTTGGTGATCTTCTTTACTTGTCAGTTATGCATTTATGAGTTCTTAGCTTTCACTTTGACTTCTAAGCTTTCATGTCTACTACAATTATGAATTAATATGTTGCTTCTGTTTTGAATTTATGCGAATTCAGATCTTGGATACTATATTTCAAGAAGGTGGAAAGCTTAGTTTCCCTGCAACAACAGAAGTTGGCCGAGGATCCCGAGAGTGAAAAGACATCCAAGGTAATGAATCACCTCGAAGGGATTGGCAAACTTACCCTTCCAAATAGGCTCCATTTGGTTGATCACCTACTTACGCATTCAGGGCACTATTAGTACTTCGTTACTACGGACGATGGAGGTCGCATCGAGTTTTGCAGCTTGTTCTTTGCAGGGGAAATATTCTGAATTTGCAGGTTTTTAAAGATTGTTTCATGGAACACGATTGTTGCTTACGTTTTTTTTTTCACACTATGTTTTCTTGGAGAACGCTATATGATGGTGTTGTATTTGCACTGTGTTTTGGGGACGCCTTTGTTTTAATCTACTTTCATTTAACTTGATAACCATAAATTGTAAACATAAAGAAAAAGATTAATGCTTATACATAGAAGCCATAAATTGTAAACAGAAATGCTTTAATTGGGCCAATGCTTTAGCTCGAAGGAGAAAAACCTATTTGACCATCCAGTTTCATAAAAGCAGGAAATTCCTTATAAAACACAACTAATCAAGCTCTAAACCAAAACAAAACCGATCAGAATGAACAAGAAGCAGCTAACCCGAAATCTACCATGCCATAAACCATCAGGAAAATGCAAGTGCCAGACAGACAAAAAGATCAAACCTTTGAAGTAGCAAGATTGATGCTCCCTTTCCAATCCACACCAGTCAGACTTAAGAAAACATAGCTTAATACACACGAATCAATTTAACATGCCAAAATTGGAATTTAACAAATTGAGGAATTATGGCCATAAATTGTAAACTCAAGGCAATTATAAGTGTACAAGTACTACAGTAGATTTAACCACCTCCCAACAAACAGAAAAAACGTCTCCAATAGGCGTTCAGCAGCTGCCTAACTTCAAGGTACATAAACACAGATATGACATCACATGAAGAAATCATGGATTCAGGCGTTGGATGAGTGTTCAGCCGTGACGCAGGAGGACGCTTCACCTATTGTAAAGGGCACAGAGCAATGGCACCGGGAGCCTCTGCATGATCCTCCACGACAATTGGATTTTCCTTCAAGAAATCTGGATCCTCCGTTCACGTCAAATCTATGATCGGAGGTGGAAGTGGCCTTTTCGCCAAGTATATGCGTCCTTCGCGTGCATACATCCTTAGCGAAAACCTAGTCAGAGGTGCGAGATTTTTGGATCTGTGACATTTACAAGTGTCAGTAGGCGAGATATAACACATGCAGACCTTAAACCATAGCTATCACATATGAAATGAGAAATGTGAATCCTGATGAAAATACATTATCTTGCTCGTAGCAATTTGAATCAATATCACTTTGAACCGGGGATAGGAAATAAAAAGTCAAGATCCAATGCTAGAATCAATGTTTCTGCTTCGAAAAAGCTAGAAAATCAATGCTTCTGCTTCGAAAAAGCTAGAAGCTGCTTTACTTGCAAACAGTGTCATGCTCGTTGCTCTCACATGTTTCTTAAAGCACAACCTTCCCCAACCAATGGTTAACATACAATTCGAAAATGATAAGAACCCTAATTACATTGTCTGACTAAAAATCGCAGATTTTCTAACCTCAAATAACATGAAGCCAAAATTCGAACATTCCCTAAACTAAAAGAACATGAAGCCAAAGTTGAAAACCCGTATGACCAACCAGTAAAATTAGAGGAAATTTACATGAACAAATAAAATCTGAATGATTTGTAAAACACGAGCAAAATCTATAGGACCACACAAAAATATTGTAAAAAATATATTTCTACGTCTACCTCATGTTCATGGTGAACGTCGGATGGTGTTTGCGCGGGTGAAATCAGTCGTGCTCGTGCGGGGGGTACCGATTTCTCTCCATTTGGTGAAATCGGAGATGAAGACCTAGGAAGCGATTTCGAATGCTCAAGACATAAATTAGGGTTTTCTCAACAATTTATACGATATAAACTGAGGTTTGTTTGGTAAATGTATAGTTTCTGTCCCACTTCTCAAGTTAGCCTGTTTGGTGGCATTTAACACCAAACGCAGGATTTGGTTTTCGCGTTATCATGTTATCACGGTACCAAATGGAGGATAGAATTTTTTCACCCAGATTATCCTGAAGTTATCCGCGAACCTGGATTGCACCTGTCCGCGCCTTATCCTTACAGGTACAGGTTGGACTAGATGCAGTTTGGTGCAAAAGTTCACCAAGACGTATTCAGGCATTCGTCTGGCGACTGAACCAAGAGAGGGTAGCTACTTTTGATAAGCTACAAACTAGAGGAATGGCCACATCGCAACTGCCGACACCTGGTTGTGCTTTCTGCCAGAAAAACGAAGAAACATTGAGACCCATCTTCTTCGAGTGCAGTGATATATATAAAGCATGGCAGAAACTATATAGTTGTCTTGGATATGAATATGTGGGAAGCAATCAGCCGCAACAACACTACATGATTCATTTGGACATGATCAAAAGCAAGCATTGGTACGAAGCTTGGAAGGCCATCTGGCAGAGCTTAGTATGGGGTATTTGGAAAGCACGAAACAACTATGTATTTAACGGAACTCCACCGTGTACGGACTCGATCCTAGAAAACTCAAAAGTAGTTACTTGGTTCTGGGCAACTACATATAACAAGTTAGAAGTCGGGCTGAGGCTAGTACACTGGCTACAGAACCCGCAACTATGTATTCGTTTTATATAGACGCTAAAAGAACATGATGTAAATATTTAAGGCTTCGGCCTATTTTTAATACAAATTAATTTTTATGATAAAAAAAGGAAATTGTATCACTTTGTATTAAAGCTAGGTGGTTTATGATATAACCCAATATCTCCAGCCCAATTAACACTCTCCAAACCCAATGCCAGGCCCAGCCCGAGACAAATAAACCAATACCATACTTCCCTAGCCCAACACCATACTTTCCTGGCCCAACATGGTCTCAAACTCACCTCTTCAAACACCAATAGAAATGTGACACCTCATGGGACAAGTGTCATGTTGCCAAACCAACAAGAGAACAAGTGTCACTATGCATGCTACTTCCAAAAGTCTATAAATAAGAGTAAGAATTGTATAGAAGCGGGAAGGAGGAGGGGAGGAAAAAAGAAAGAAAGATTCTAAAAAGAAAAAATAGAGAGAAGGAAAAACATTGGCAGAAAAGAACTGCTGTTATAGCCTTAATTCCTCGGTCCTGTAAAAGAGATAGGATACGATATTCATTCTACTGAAAATTTCTTCTCGATATTATTCTTTACTCTTGTATTTCTTTTTCTATAATACTTCTTAATTTAATTGAATTTCCATCTAGGGTGAAAAACAGCCCCATCGAGTGGCCCCTAGATTTCGAAATTCTTTTATAGTTTATTTAAATATTCTGCATGTAATTATTATTTTTTACTATTACGTGTTGTTGGTATTTTTTGGTGAATCGATAAACCAGCAGGTACAAATCCATCCATACCAATTATAATCAAAATTGAATCGAGATTATGATATTTTATAACTTTCAAATATTTTTCGATTATTAAATTTATATGTATAATTGAATAATCAAATTGTTTTTTAATATTAATATTAATTTTAATTTTAATTTTAATTTTAAAAATCAAACTCGTTCGATTATATGAAATGTCACGAGGGGTAACTCTGTATGAGAGGAATCTCCTTTTTTGAAAGGCGGTAAGAGGCTCTCGCGATAACACCCGGCTATTAGGTCTGGATACCGGTTATACCGTAACCGGAAAGTCCATTTCCGTTTTTCGTCCGCTAAGTTAACGAAATCCAATTTTTTTTCCGTTTTCCGTCCGTTATCCGCTACTTCCGTTTCCGTTATTCCACTATTCCGTTATATAAGTTACCAAAATCCCGTTATTCCGTTATTGATTTATTAAATATATTAAAAAAATTAGTTATAATTCCAATAATCATTTTTTACCTTATATCTATCACCAAATTTGAATTCTAAAATTTGACATATGCCGCATTAAAAAAAAGGATCTTCTGCAATGCAACAACTCCAATTTCTAAAACATGTGCCGCATTTTCAAGTTCACGAAAAAGTCGATGTCATTTTTTTTTTTAAAGTTGTGTGCGTGAGTGTGACTCGCGATTTAGATTTTAAGTAATAAAAATAATTTAACAAAATGTAATGGAAATTACCGAAAGCCGTTAATTTTAAAAAAATTTCGATTTCCATCCGTTATGATAGGTAACATAAATTTTTTCTGGTCTTCTCTCCATGGACAAGTTGTCTTGTCCGCTTCTCTCCATGGACAAGTTTGATAAGGATACTGGTGGTGGTGGGGATAGATACAGCAATAGCAACGGAGAAAATTACCATTATAATTCAATGGGAAGCCACCTCGGTGAATCTTCGTTCCACCGCTACCGCGGCGGCGAAGGAGGGCGCGGTAGTTTTCATGTAGACGCTGTCCCTATTGGCCCTGGCAGTGGCAGTGGCAGTGGTAGTGGTAAAATGCAAAACTACAGGCCATTTGCTAGTTCATCGCGCGACCATCTTCCGCTTAGTCCTGGCGTGGTATCAAGACCGATTGGTGAAAGAATTGGAGGTTCTTTGCCCACTGACGGTGGAATGCGCGGCGGGAAAGGGTTTCGGCCTATGGGAGGAGGTGGTACGGGTGGTTTTCGACCTTTTCACGGCGATGGTGAGGTTTCTCGGTCAATGATTGGTAATGGTAGTGATGTTGGGCCGTTGCACATGTGTGGTCGAGGAAGATTCCAACCCTCTGGTGGGGATGATTTTCGGTCAATTGATGTCAACATCAGTGATGGTGTAGGTTTTCAAACATCGGGAGTTGGAGGCATCGATTGTGGAAGGTTTTATTTGGATAACCACCACATTCCAGCACCTCCTATCAGTGGCCACAAGCGTGACTTCCCTTTTTCTGGTGGAGAACGGTCTCCAGGTACCTTTAGAGTTGATCTATTTTTGAGTATTTTACCTTCAAATTTTGAGACACGATTTGCGATATATTTAATTCTCTACGTATTGCTATCATTCATTGTCTCGTGGAATGTTGCATCAGTCGACATAGTTCTTCTAAAGTTGCCTTTAGCTTTCAGTTGTAGTTTTATGCTGCATGCTTGGTTCATTTGAATGTGTTCAGATTAGGTGCATTTGTTCAGTGATGTTCTTGAATGAGAACAGATTGAGAATTGATAAACCTTGAGCTTAAGAGTTAGGAGAACGCATTTTTCTAATTCCATTTACTTAGTTAACTGTTGCCCGGATTTCTATTTAATTATACTTCGCTAACACCTGCTTTACTGTTAAATTTAGTTGCACGGCTCACTCTCTCTCTGACCCACACAGGCAGAGATAGCTTTTTCAAACTTTTTATTGGATCTATTCCAAGGACTACCACAGAAGATGATGTAAGTTTTGATGTTTTCTCCCTTGATGACATTTGAATTAGACAAGACTTTTCTTTTGCAACTATATTCATGGTGACGATCCGGCTTATGGCAAATTCTGAACCTTCTCAACTTTTTTCTTGAATGAATGCATCCAATCATATATTAATGACAAAGTCGCATCTTCGTTTTTGTCTTCATAGCACTTCTATGTATGTGCTTCATATTAGAAACTCTTTTGGCACTTCCATGTGTGTGCTTCATATTAGAAACTCTTTTAGTTTAATGGTTTTCACGTCTACTTTGGTTTTCCTTTAATGGTGCATCAAGCTTGCGGATTTACATAAAAAAAATCTGATGAATCAGTTTCCTTTTCATTTAATGCACCGATTTTACTTCACAGTATAAAGTATTATTCTATATGCTGTCTTAATTTTAACTTTTATGTTTCTAGATCCGACCTCCATTTGAGAAACATGGATATGTTCTTGAAGTTTCCCTGATCAGGGATAAGAGAACTGGACAACAGCAAGGTATATAAATATTCTGTGTATTGCACAGTTACTATTTTCGTGAATTTCTTTACAGCTATATTGTGAACTGAAGATAGCAAACATGACCTTGTGTTTGTCGCCAGTCATCAATTGGCCTTCCACTTTCTGTTCGTGCTCCACACGCAAGAAGACACATTTAAATTTTGTAGAAATTGATTCATGTAAATGGTTGTGGCAAATTGGACTTGTTTATACACCTCTTTAACCTGGCATAGTAACAGTTAGGATTTGCTTTCTTGAGAAAAGCAATTGTTGTGAAGACGGAGAGGCACCTCTGTGATATCATAGTTGCTTGCTTGTTTTTTCATAAGCTCGTTTAAGATTTGGGCTTATGTTCAGTACCATGAATAAAATTTATTTGTTTGATTTTGAACTCCTTCCCATTCTGTTGATGTCATGGTCTGTTTGAACGGTTTGCCCTTGTTTACTGCATTTTCATTGCTTAGAACAATCATTGTAATATCCACAGCTTGATTTAAGCTAGTTAGATTTTGATGCTCATACCGTTATCTGCAGTGGAGTGATTTAATATTTGAAGTGTTAGATGTTGCATTGGGAGTTATTGGATGTAACTATGCAAAACTATGTTTCGCGCATTCAGCAGGAGAGCTTAGTTCTCATTTACATTCCTGAGTAATGTAATATTTTCTTTAATAGACTGTAGAGCAGTCTTGTGCTGTTTCTGCTTTTAGCTCTCTGATTGTCTTTTGAGATACTAACTGTTTACTTTAGCTTTCTTATTGTCTTTCTTTTAATGGTTTTACTTTTATTTTGTGAGTGATGCACGAACATTAATGTTGTAAGTTGCTTGAATTTTGTTTTGACACTCTGGTGTGCTATAAGTTTCAAATTGTTCTGGAATGATCCCTTCTTTTTTCTCTTTTCGGATAAGATTGCTCTAGTCTGTGCCTTGGTCCATTGTCTGTAGGAAGTTATATCTATATTTTCTTTGCTTAATTTTGCTACTAAAGTTCTTCTTGCTAGTGGGGTTGGCTCTGTCACTTCATCTTTAGGATAAGTACTGTATTTATCTATCTTGTCGATGTTGTATTGTGATCTGATAGACTATCTGCATGTTCATAATTAGTTTTGGCTTTTGATCATCGTTGAAGTTTCTGAGTTATGCACCCATCATTGATGTGCAGCCCCATGCGTTGGCTTCTCTTGAACAATTTCTGTTCATTAGTTTTTACATTAAAAAGAGTGAGCCATGTGAATTGGGTTCTGTAACTATTTGTTTATTCGATTCGACATGAATTATACTGATGCAAATTTGAATGACGTATCACGTATATTACGTTTCCCACAGAGACACATAGCTATACTGGATTTCTTTTCATCTCTTTTTTGTGCACATTGTGCATGATGTAAATTTGTGTTTGTTGCCCTGCTAAAAGTTTGAGGCATGGAGCTGAATTCAGTAGCTCTAGATGTTCCATATTCCACAATGGATCTTCACAGTTAGTTGAGCTATATGAGAGACTGTGCTTTCAATTTTCTTTCTCCTTGCATGCCAGTTTTCTGTTGGCATTTTTGGCATATGTGAACAGTTCGGTTGGAGAACTATAATATCTTCTGTTTTGTTGGATTTAATGATGAAATTTTGATGTTTATTGTTGTTGAATTTTTGCCATAAGTGCATTTGGCAGTGCAATGATGTGGAATTCTTGCAATGGTTTATGTGATTACTTTTCTTATTTACTAGTGTATGATGCTTGCTTTTGATGTATTTTCCTTCTTTTTTCTGAATAATTTATCCTTGACTGAATCTTCCTAGCCAACTTTGTTATGTTGCTATCATTGTGCAAGAATTTAGAGAGTCTTGCACTCTTGCTTGTACTCTATCCATAATCTATATTTGGAATCAGGGTTACTTCCTATCTTTTATCTGTGAAGTACATTATCCAGAGATGTATTAAAGAGTGACTTCAATCTGTATCTCGCTTGCCATCTGATATGTATGAGTTAACCATGTATTCTCTCGTGATTGGGTGGAAAAACTTGTTTCTTTTTTCCTGTTACAAGCAATCTGCTATTCATGGATGCTCCGTGGTATTTTTGTATTTTTCCTGTTGTGAAGTGTGAGAATTGGTATTTGCTACGTTTTAAAGCATTGAGAATCTTTGGATTTTGTCAGATCAAGCAACCGTGGTGGCAGACGGATCTCAATGTTCTTATGCTTTTGCTATTACTTGTTTGTGGTGGAGTTTAGGATGGACTCGATTCACTGTAAATGTGGATCTAGAATCAACAATTTCTCGTAATTTAATTTTTGTTCTCTTTATTCAACTCATCTTGACATGGATGGAGCTAATGCAAGACAAAAATTTGATATGCTTGTTTTGTCTTACCTCTAATGTTATTTCTACTGCCCTGGTCTGGCATATATGATTTTGTCATAGATATGCTTATTTATCTGATTGGTGTATTATCGATAACATAAGAAATCTATGTGTGTGTCTTATACAGAGATTATATGGCTGATTGATTGTGCCCAATGAATGCTTGGACATTACTTGTCTGACTGGTTCTTTTTTGTGTACTTGTTGATGCATCACTTGTCGTATATGATTATAAATTTTTTGTGGCATTGGATTTGTATTGTGGATGGGTTACTAGGTATGTGGAAACACTTTAGGCTTGATTTGCTTCAAATCTTTGGTTGTTGAATTCAATAACGTACCTGAGTTTCTACCTTAAAACTTTTCCATATTATCTCTATTTCCCATACTGTTTCTGCTCCTGTGCTTGTCTATAGGTAAGGGTAGATTGTGTTGATGAATCTGCATAAATTGTGTACAGGATGCTGTTTCATTAAGTATGCTTCTTCTGAAGAGGCTAATAGAGCCATTAGAGCACTGCATAATCAGTACACAATACCAGGGGTATGATTTTTTCTGCTCGGTTTGTTCTAATAACAAGGGCTCCAATATTCCTTATTTATTGATGAGTTATGCAGGGAGTGGGTCCCATCCAAGTTAGATATGCTGATGGAGAACGAGAACGCCTAGGTAGATTTTAGTTTTTGTTTTGTTAGATGCTTGATGGATCCTTTATTATATAGTTTCCCCTGTCCCTTAACCCCCTTGTATGAATTAGGCTAAGATCTGAAATTTTATTAATTTTATGGATAAGCCTTTTCTTCTTTTCACTGCTTTTTTCTCTTGTTGCAGGTGTGACTGAATATAAGTTGTTTGTCGGATCTTTGAATAAACAAGCTACCGAGATGGAAGTTGAAGAGGTATATTCTTTAGCTCAGAGCATTTGTTTATGTTTGTTTTTTCAAAAGAAAATGTTGTTACACATCATCCTTCTGTGAGAACATGTGTTATGGTGGAAATAGGATCAGGCTTCTTCCTGTTCTCGTTGTACGAGAACTCACAGTGCATTGCTATTGAGACTGGGTACAAGTTCATTGATGATTGGGAGCATCAAGAAATTACAGCCATAATTCATTTTCTTGTCAATGTTTTGTGGATTCAATATTATCAGCTAAGTATAATTAGTGGTTAAGGAACAATCTGAAACTGAGTTCTCCTATGAATTTGTCTTCTCCAGATATTTTCACACTATGGTAGAGTTGAAGACGTCTATCTTATGCGTGATGAGATGAAGCATAGCCGTGGTATGCCCAGTTCATATGTCTGCAGCATCTGTTCAAGTTTCTAATAAACAATTCCAAGTTATCCCCTATAGTGATAGTCGTTTATATGATTGCCTTCTAAAAAATTGCATTTCTTGTTAAGTTGCACCGTTGACTGCAAAAGAAATTCAGATTCAATAGTCTTTACCTCTGTAACTCGATAAATCTGTTTTAAGGATGTGGATTTGTGAAATACTCCCAGAGAGAGATGGCACTGGCAGCCATCAATGATCTTAATGGAACATATACTATGAAAGTAAGTACCTCGATCTTTTTTAACAGCATCCTGAATCCAGTTGCCTGTCTGATTGTCAATTAGTAAGTCATCTGGTATTCACACTGAAGGGGTGCGATCAACCGTTAACTGTTAGATTTGCTGATCCTAAAAGACCTAGACACGGAGAGCCAAGGTACACTTGAATATAACCTAATTTTGTTTTATTTAGTAGCCATTCTTTCTTTTGTTGTGGTAATCATTATCTTGTACCCAATTGCAGAGGCGGCCCCTCCCCTGGTAGTCCTAGTCACAGATCTCGTCTTTCGGGCCCTGGGATCAGGTTAACGGTTTACTGCTTGTTTATTGCTTACTCTTACTGGTTTCCATTGTCTGTTTTTGTGCTCTTCTCTAGGCCCCCACCTGGTGAGACACTTTATGGTATCATTCCTCCTGATTCGTGGCCTCAAGT
>JAOWBN010249935.1:0-11648 GCA_028565015.1 Pinguicula moranensis | reverse complement strand
AAATTACTGATCAATTGTAATGTTTACCCAATAATAGGCATAGAATTAAGTTGCACTAGTTCCCAATATGGTGTTTGAGCGCAAACGAGGGTTTCACTTTCTTGATTTCTTCTCTTTCGTAAGAGTTGAGAAAATTTCTAAACAAAAAAAGAACGTTCACTAACACTTCTGCATAAAAATAAAAAATAAAAAATAAAAAAAATTATGCGGTGCGGACACGGGTACCACAAAACATAAAATGGGTACTTGCGTTTTGCCCACGAAATTTTGTGATAGAGAATTTTTTTACCGCATCCGTTTCCCGCGCGGGCGCTGGTTTGGCGGGTGCGGGTGGGCGCTCCCGCGCCCGCTGCCCACCCCTACCCCGACATCCTTTTTTCTGGTTGGGGCCGGGCCATGGGCCGTTTTGCTCTATTGGCACGCACAATCACACTCTCGACTGGAGTATTTTCATGGACTTACGACAATCCAAGAACCTTGGATGTTAAGCAAAATATGCAAGGTGTAAAGGGGGCAAAGGAAGGTGCCAGACATTTCCAAATCTTTTTTAAACAAAGCTGCAGGTAGTAGGGTAGGTGGGGGAGGAAGTCCTAACTTTGCCCCTGAAACGATTGAAAGAGGGAAGGAGGGCCCTCCCACAGTCCCAATAAGTTTTTGAAAAACAAATTTTTATACGTATATATTTTATCAAGAAAACATTTATATAAATTTTATGTATAAATTTAGGAAAAAAATATTCCAGTCACCTTAAAATTTGAACTACTACCTAAATTTGTTTTTGGCCCCTCAATTCGAAGAGAAATGATATAGCGCACGAATTTTTGCGAACAAATTTCACAAAAATTATGGGCCACATGTGTTTAATACCCAATTGATGATTAGAATTGGTGTTAAATACATGGAGATTGGAGTCCATCATTATTGTGATTTTCTTCCTAAGAATTCGTGCGCTATATCATTTCTCCAATTCAAATCCTTACTTTTGCGGCAAGAGCGGTGGACGGATCTAGAAAAAAAATTAGGGTGAGCTAAAATTTTTATTGAAATACACCAAAAAAAATTATATGGGTAAAAATTTTTTTTAAGTAGTGGGTGAATGGTGATGATAAAATAATTTATCTATTTAATAATTATAAAAAAATAATAGTTTTATCGGTTAAAATAATAATAAAAAAGAAAAATTTAAACATTTAATATACTTTTAAGTTAACTTTCCATAAAAATAATTATAAAAATTATATAAAAAAATATTATTTTTATTTTTATTTTTATTTTTTTACAAAATAATATTTAATGAGGGTAGGGTGGGGGCAAGCCAAACCCCACCCTCCATCCGCCCATGCTTCCGCCCCGAATGAGAGTATCCAATCTCAAATTGTTGATACGAAGTTGGCGTCAAGTATAAAAAATATCTATGCACGTATACGCATACAAAAATTGTCTATAAATCAGTCGAGGAATACTCAGAATCATCACACCAACACTACAAACACACTTCAACACACAAGCAAACCAAACCAAACCAAACCAAACCACCATGTCAGATGTCACCGCCTCCCTCTCCTCCTCCGTACCCTCTCTAACCACCCCAAAAAAACTCCTCTACGATCTCTCCCCATTCATCAAGATTTACGACGACGGCACCACCGAGCGCCTCGTCGACTGTTCCTATGTCCCACCAACCCCGACGGATCCCACAACCGGCGTCTCCTCCAAAGACAACACCGCCATAAATCCGCCGGCGAGGCTCTTCATGCCTCCACTCGCCGACCCCACTGAAAAATTTCCCATCTTGGTCTACTTCCACGCCGGCGGATTCATAGTGGGATCTGCATTCTCCTCCGTCGACCTACGATACATGAACGCCGTAGCGTCTGAGACAAAGGCCATCGTTGTCTACGTGGAGTATCCACTCGTACCGGAGCAACGCCTTCCGGCAGCCTATGAGGAATCCTGGGCCGCACTGAAATGGGTCTGTTCCCACGTCCTTGATCAGACCCAATTCGAGAAGGACACGTGGATTACGGAACACGGAGATCTTGGAAGAATCTTCGTCGGAGGAGACAGCGCCGGCGCAAACATCGCCCACAACATCGTGATGCGTGCCGGGTCAGATCCGTTACCTGGAAACCTGAAATTAACCGGACTTATCCTCACTCACCCGTATTTCTGGGGTTCGACTTCTATTGGGAACGAGTTTGACGGAGACGTGGTACAGAGTCTGGGCTACAGGTAAATATTGTAATTATATAAGGTGGTTAGACTTATAAATCTAATTCGGAGAAATGATATAGCGCACAAATTTTGCGCAAGAAAATATGGGTCCATAGTGTTTAACATCAATTTCAATCGTCCATCATGTGTGTTAGACACATGAGGGCCATATTTTCTTGTGATTTTCTTGTGCAAAATTCGTGCGCTATATCAGCTCTCAATTAATTTGTGGGCTACTTACTTCTAACAACAGGGTTTGGAAGTACGCTTATCCTGGTGCTCCGGGAGGTATTGACAGCCCGATGATCAACCCGATTGCGGACGGAGCTCCGAGCTTATCGGGTCTTGGTTGCTCTAAGCTTCTTGTTTCCTTGGCTGAGAAGGATATTCTGACGGGCAGGGGGTTTGCATACGCCGATGAAGTGAGGAAAAGTGGGTGGAAAGGGACGGTGGAGGTGGTGGAGGTTGGTGGAGAAGATCATTGCTTTCATATTTTTCAACCAGAGGTTGATAAATCTACGAAGCTTTTCGGGAAATTAAGGGCATTTATTCATGCATAGTGAATTTCGTTATTAAAGAAGAAATTTGGGAAAAAAAAATTAAAGTATGCCTTAGAATTGACCATTTGAAAGTTTGCAGTATCAAAAACCTCATATTTATACTGGATTTCAGCTGGCCCAATGAATTACAGAGTAACTCTGTTCGTAATGTTTTGTTGCTCAATACTCTTCAGATGATAATTTATACATGTAAAATGCTTTAGTAAGGAGAAATGATGTAGCGCAAAAAATTTTAGCAAGAATTTTACAAGAAATGTGGGCTTTGTGTGTTTATTAAACACCAATCCTAACTGTTCGTCTGGTGGTAAACACGCGGGGTCCACCTTCCTTGTAGAATTATTGCTAAAATTTCTTGCGCTATATCATTTCTGATCCGTAAGGGCCGTAAGTGAGCTACACTGAGACTCTCTTTTTTGATAACCACTACACTGAGACTCTACGTTGTAATGTGTTGAGCGTTTTGGCTCAAAATAACAAAATGTTCAACTACCCCCAAAAATCTCATATTTGTTACTTAAAAGGTAGAGCATTCTTCCCAACAAAATAAGGAAAGGTGTATAACAATATATACCAAGATGTACATAGATCAAACCCTGTTGGAGGATATTTCGGGGTTAGACCTAATCGGAATTCGGCCCGAGTTAATAAGGGGTGCATGGTAAAGCCGAGCTGTGCACTCCTGAGGATTAGTCGGATATATGGAAATCGGTAAAACACCACTAGAACACCATATCCGAATACCTCGTATCAAAAAAAAGTATAACAATATAATGTAATCTCATCAGTTCCTTTTAATCTGTTTTAGCTCTAACCTAGCTGTTCAGCTATGAAAAACTAGAGTAGAGGATATGTAACTCCCTTTTTTTGATAGATAATGGGGTCCTGGCAGTCGCTTCTTTCAAATCCACGGATCTACCCTGACCGGACCCCCGGGGGCGACCGAAGCCGCAACGTCCCACGGGCTGGCCTGTTCCACAGTCTACTTCGGTATCCTTCGGGCCCACTGGGCCCTCCGACTAATCCATCTTGGGATTGCAATATACTATCATCAATTTTGGTCCCATTAGGTCTTTTTTTCATTTTTAAATTTTATGACTCCACTTATCCTCAAATTCATTCTCCGACTCCGATGGCTCCGCAAATTAATGAGCAAGGCCCTTCTCAAAATGTGAGTAACTCTCAAAATTTTACGGAATTTTTCGATAAAATTCCAAATCTAGATAGGGGCTAGACTATTTTTTGGGTAAAGTATTGATTATGTTTGAAAGTCTTTCAACATAAAAATGTACGCTTTTTAAGTAAAATTTTATTTAAGGGTTTTTGGATAGATCTTTTTTTTTAAAATTCTAAGTTTTTTAATTTATATTTCTTTATATTATAAGTGGGGGTTATGGCTTATTTTCGAGGTATGTATTAACTAAGCACCCATAAAAGGTTGGTCTCGATCCTACACAAATCCAACTGTCTAGTTCTTGGGGTTCTATCACAAACGCAGGTGGATCCGGTGCTGGAACTGGATCCAAAAGTACGTCTTCTAGCACTTAATTATTTTAGTATAATCCAACTAGAAATAGGGAATGTCTAATAGACTTCATTTGTTTATAATCTCTTACATTTAGTTTTACAGAAAGTTTAAAATTAAAAATTTATGTACGTACGTATTTACAAATTGCATTTTTAAAGTTTCACGCAAATCACACACTAACAATACTGCAAAAAAAATTAATAAAAGAAAAGGCAAGTTGTGCAATTTTTTTCATCTCTAGATCATAAAGTTTCAATATATAGTGATATATGGTCAATTCCTGGCCAAATGCATAGTTATATGGGTGTTACTTCTGGATAGATAATTATTGAAAAATACAAAAAAGAGTAATAACATTTTAGTTGTTTGATGATGCACACACCACACAAAATCTTAACCTCTATGCTTATGTTAATTTTAGAAGAATATAATTTAAATAAAAAAGTATATAGTATATCGTTAGATAATACATTCAATAATGATGCAAGTGTAGAAGATTTAAAAATGTTATGTGATGCTATTTTTCATTGTCGTTTTTTTCATATTCGTTATAAGCGTCATTTTATTAATTTATGCGTACAAGATGCTCTTAAAACTATAAATTTAAGTGTTAACACAATTAGACGTACTATAAAATTTTAGTTGAGTAAACCGAGGGTACTGAAAGATTGGTTTAAATTTTATAAATATAATAATGTTAGGTCAATAAAATTTTCTTTCGACGTGGCTACCCGTGAGAATTCTAAATATAATTTACTTCAACAAACCATATCTAAAAAAGAACTACTAGTTAGTTTTAAGAATAAATGATATCAAAATATATATTTAAACACAAGTAATTCATTATAGTATAAAAAACTCTTAGAATTATTAAAAAAAATTAATGGATATACTAAATTATTATTATATGAATATAAACCAACATTTCATCTTATTATACCTATTTGTGTTAAAGTAGGGGCCATTATAGCGAGTTTTAAAAATGAATATAATTTCATAACTTGTATAGATGCTATTACGGAAAAATGATGTAAATGTTTTTTTTTTACATATACCATCACTTTATCCTTTTGCCACCGCTTTGGACCCTCGAATAAAATTAGAAAGTTTGAAAAATTAGTAGAAGGTTAATATGGTGATTTTAAAAATGAGGATGAAATACTCTTTGTCAACTATAGGACTATAATCTAAAAGGTTGAGACTTTATTAAATGAATTATATGAAGAGTATCAAATCAAATTCAATATTCCTGTGCAAACTCGTAGGAGTGAGAGTGCCTCAACTAGTGGTGCATCTAGAACAACAATGCAATGATGAAAAATATATTGAAATCTCTATCGAAATGCCCTAGGTCCTCGTCAAGTTCACTTACGTGAAATTTGACACTTATCTAATAACTACCTTTGAAATTACTCAGACAAGGCTCTATATAAGCATGACATCATGGGGAGCCGCGTGCACGCGTCAATGCTTGCTCACCAGGTTCTATTAGTGTATAGGTATTGTATTTGGATCTGATTTGAGTTTAAATTTTACTTTAGTAACTTATTTTTGGCAAAAATGGTTATTGGGGTTTGATTACCGAAGGTGATGGGGACACGATTGTGAAGGGTAGATTGAGAGAGGAGAGTTTGTATGGAGGATGTCACATTCGAGCCGAATTTAAAAGAAGAAATGAGAAGAAAGGTGGCAGAATCAGTTATCACTACAAATCCAGCTATTCGTTGGGGGAAGAAAATGTCACCGAGGATCTTGAACTCACTCCCACAACCACGCTGGACCAATAGCAGAAGAAGAAAGTGGCTGAGTTGGACTTGGAAGATAGAGAAGACACGTGCTATGCTCACCCACACGTTTTCCTATTCTTCAGCAACTTTTATGTTGTGTTTGTTTTATTTACTTAGTCAAATGTAGTATGGGTTAGTGGGTAGAACACGTGGTAGTTTCTTAGTGGAAGTAAACATGTATATAATCCATGCCTAGAGTCGTGAGAAGGATATGATTGTAAGCATACATGATTTATCTGAAAACGTCCTCTTCATTTCTTCTCAAATATTTATACTCTTTCCTCCCCTGTTCTGTCAAGTTCTTTTCAAAATTATCAGCAAAAACATTACACTGTCATCTTCTCATTTCAATTGTAACTCTTGGATTTATACCAAGGTTATTATAAGTGGTATCAGACCCAGGTTCACAAAATCCAACCACACCCCAAAATCAAATTACAAACATAACAAACTCACGCACAAGAGTGGAAGGAGACACTACTGGAAAAGAACTCACATCAACCTCACCTGCTTCACTGGTGGATGTTGCAGTAAATGAATTCACTCCCATAATACACACGGGCTGTTTGGAGAAGATGAAAAAAATGATGCAGGAAGAACTCCGAAAATCTTCAGCAGATCAGGCAGTACAACTTGAACTCCAGAGGACACTGGAGAATACCTGTCAAAGGTTAGAAGATTTGCAGAATCAGCTCTCCAGGTCTGAACAAGCAGTGTTTCTTAATCAAAAGGAGCTTCATCAACAAGTACGAATGATGAATGAGAGAATATAACAGGTCGAGAGTCAAAAATCTATCCTGGGAACACCCCCACCTTGGAACTCTAAGGCTACCATGGGATAATCCAACATCCAATTCAACGCTGGAGTTTTTGGAGTAAAAAACACCCATGACAGTATTAACTCCAAGCCCTTCATGTACACTAATCCCTCTTATGAAAATGGTGGTTATTACAGGAACGATTATGACACGGGAAGAAGAGCTAAGATGCCTTTCATTGACTTTCCAAAATTCAATGGAAGAGATCCACGCTCTTGGATTGAAAGAAGTGCAGGGTTCTTCTCCATTTATACGAGGATTGCCTATCATTAGAGGATTGGGTTCTCCCGTATGCACTTTGAAGGTGAAGCTGATGTTTGGTTCAAAATGTTAGCCAACAAAAGACCAACTACCTGGAAGGAGTTCATTTCAGCACTCTTTATAAGGTTCGATGATGGTGACCCCAACAATACCTTAGAAGAGTTTGTATCTGAAACATGAAGGAGAATCTGTGTTATCCCTACTCAGAAGGTTTGATGCTCTGGTAACTAAAGCCATGGTACTCCATCCTCAACTCACTGAAAATTTTGTCATGGAAAAGTCTATTGGGTGTTTAACTCCTGCCTTGAGATCAGCTATCAAATCACAGGCTCCTACTTCTTTATTAGAAGCTATATCTATCGCCAAAAGTCAAGAGTTTACTGTCAATTCTATGATCAAAACTCTGGTTGCAATCTCCTCAAAGAAATTGGCTCATAAGCCAAACATCAAAGTTGTACCTCAACTCCGAAATCAGGTGAGATCACTGTCTACACCACCCAAGAGGAAACTCATCACTGATGTAGAGATGAAGGAAATGATTGAAAAGAAATTATGCTTCAAGTGTGTTGGACCTTTTGTTCCTGGACATATATGTGCTGCTAAAATTTATTCGTTGTTAACTAACCACAATATTGAAACAGATCCAGGTGATATAATGGGGGAAGTTCCTGAAGAGATTGAAGAGGAACAAGACTAGGGGTGCCTCTTCATACATGCCATAAATGGAAAATCCACTCTGAACACCTACAGAATCCAGGGTATGCACAAAGGAGAACCCCTGCATACCAGAAAGATGGAGCAAGACAATTGATCACTGTCAAGTGTAAAGACTTCGAGTTCAACATGCAGGGAGTCAGGTTCCACTGCTCTCTTAGAACTTTTTTCATTACCCAGTTTTGATCTGATTATAGGAGGTGAGTGGCTTAAGCATTATGGTCCAGTTCTATATGACTATAACACCATGATAGTCACCTTAAGAGAGGGAGATCACTGCATTCCAATACAAGTTGTGAAGAATAGGAATGAACTACAACTTATTTCTGCAGAAAAGATGCAATAACTTGTTGCCAATGGGTCTGTTGTAGTGATTGGTAGGATTTACCCTCTAGATCAGGACCAAGATGGACCCTATATAGAGGCTGGACTTTTTAGTATGAGTAGTCGAGTGATGGAAACCACAAAATACAGGACTAACTCCTTAGGAAAATCAGTAGCAGCAGAAAGTAGAACATCATACAGGAATCAAACCTTTAGCAACAGCCTAAAACAGTTGCTTGATTCTTTCCCTGATGTTTTTCAGGAGCCTAAAACTTTACCACCTATTAGAGGAGCTGAACATCATATCAACCTCAGTCCAGGTGCTCTTCCCAAAAAGTTAACACCCTACAGGACACCACACTATCAGAAAGATGAAATTGAAAAGATAGTGAATGAATTACTGGAAATTGGATTGATCCAGAGAAGCCACAACCCCTTTGCATCACCAATATTATTGGTAAAAATGAAAGATGGAGGCTGGAGGATGTGTATGGACTATAGATACCTCAATAGTCTCACAATCAAAAGTAAGTTTCCTATCCCCCATTATAGATGAACCGGTTGATGAACTGCAGGGTGTCGAGTGTTTTAGCAAGATGGACTTAAGGTCTCGGTATTTTCAGATTAGAATGGAGGAAAAGGATAGATACTTGAACAGTTTTATCACCCACCACGGCCAGTAAGAGTTCCTAGTAATGCCTTTTGGACTGTGCAATGCCCCGGCCACATTCCAAAGTCTTATGAATCAAGTATTTGCAAATCACATCATAAAGGTTTTTTTGATGATATACTGATTTATAGCCACTGCTGGGATGATCATCCATCTATAATCAGCACGGTATTGACATTGATGAGGCAACACCAACTTTATGCTAAGGAATCTAAATTTTCTTTTGGGTGCAAGTGCAACTCTATAGAATACCTCGGACACATCATCTCTAATGAGGGAGTGGCTAAATCAAAGCTATGCTTGAATGGTCGAGGCCTAGTAGCCTTAAATCCTCAAGGGGATTCCTCGGATTGATAGGCTACTACATGAAATTTATAAGGGACTACGACAAGATCAGCAAGCCACTCACTCAACTCCTGAGTTGGCCATGAGCAAATCTCCAGTATTGTGTCTACCTAATTTTCAGCAAACCTTCATTCTGGAGGCTCGCAAGTGATGCTGGAATAGGTAAAATCCTTAAACAAAAGAGTCGGCCACTAGCTTATTTCAGCAAATCTCTGGGGCCAAAACAGCAAGCATTATCTACATATGAGAAAGAGATCCTTGTTGTGGTGCTATCTGTTAAGAAATGGAGTAGTTATTTGCAATGTGCTCCTTTTGTCATTAAGAAAGATCAGCAAGCCCTCAAACACTTGCTAGAACAAAGATTGCACATGATGGTACAACAGAAACTTACGGCCAACAATACAAGAAAGGGAAAAACAACAAAGCTGCTGATGCTTTAGATATGGCCAAGGAATCTCTGCCAGTTGCTGCCAAATTACTACCAGCAAGGGAGAATGGTTGGAGGAAGTCATCTACAGGTACTCCTATGATCCTAAACTGCAGGAGGTAATGCGCTAAGCTAGTTAATCCTACAGCATTTCCTGATTAAGCATTTCCTACAGGTACTCCTATGATCAGAGGGAAGGTGTGCATTGGTACTGATTTAGCACTGAGACAGAATAATCTCCCTACTACACGATTCACCTTTTGGGGGTCATTCAGGCATACAAGTCACCTTGTACCGAGTCAAACAATATTTCCATTGGAAAGGGAGTTAAAAAAGATGTGGAGGATTGGGTGAGTAGCTATGAGATATGCACCAGAAGCAAGCCTGACATATCAGCTCACGCAGGTTTGCTCCAACCTCTCAACACCCCACCTCACCTTGGGATAGTATAAGTACGGATTTTATTGAGGGTTTATCAAAGGCAGAAGGCAAAAGTATTATATTTGTGGTGGTAGACAGGTTAAGCAAATACTCACTTCCTTACACTGCAGAAACTGTGACCAAGTTATTCCTAGAAAACATCTACAAACTGCACGGCTTACCATCAGAGATCATTTTTGATCGCGACAAGGTATTTACCAGTAGTATATGGATGGAGTTAATAAAAGCAGCAGGCATAAAGTAAGCAATGAGTTCAGCCTACCTCCCCCAAACTAATGGACAAACAAAGAAGGAAAATAGGTGCCTAGAAACATACCTCTGATGTATGTGCTCTCAAAAGCCTCACTCCTGGATCAAGCGGCTATCACTGGCAGAATATTGGTACAACACCTCATACCACACCAACATCCGGATGACCCCATTCAGAGCTCTTTATGGATATGATGCAAGGCACATTCCTATTCCATTAGATGTTGAGCCTGCAGTTGGATCAGTGAAATAATTGTTTAGACAAAGAGAAGAAGTTCAACAAGCTCTGAAGCATAATCTGACTCTAGACAAGGAGAGAATGAAAATCAATGCTGACAAAAATAGGAAGGAAAGAGTCTACCAAGCAAGTGATCATCTTTACCTCAAACTCCATCCCTACTGTCAGAACTCTGTCCAATTTAGGAAGAATATGAAGCTTTCCCCAGGTACTACGGGCCATACACAATCCTAGAAAAAATTGAAGAAGTTGCCTAACGCTTGGAGCTACCACAGGGATCAAAAATTCATCCCATATTCCATGTGTCATTACTGAAGGAAAAATTGAAGCACATGGACACTAGCTCGAAGGAACCTCCAGTAGCCATAGAAGATGGGACTTATGAGATTTATCCCCTGAAAATCTTGGAGGAATACCTCAAACCTCACAAGAACGGCCCAATTAAGCAAGTTAAGGTAAGATGGTTTGGTTCAGATCCAAATCAATCCACCTGGGAAGATGAGGTTTTCATCCTCCATACTTTCCTCACAATTATCCTTGGGGGAAAGGAGCTAGTAAAGAGAGGGGCAATGTCACATTCGTGCCGAATTTTAAAGAAGAAATGAGAAGAAAGGCGGCAGAATCAATTATCACTACAAATCCGGCTATCCATTGGGGAAGAAAAGGCCAAGAGGATCCCGAACTCACTCCCATAGCTACGCTGGACCAATAGCAGAAGAAGAAAGTGGTTGAGTTGGAATTGGAAGATAGAGAAGACACGTGCTATGCTCACCCACACGTTTTTCTATTCTTCAGCAACTTTTATGTCGTGTTTGTTTTATTTACTCAGTCAAATGTAGTATGGGTTAGTGGGTAGAACACGTGGTAGTTTCTTAGTGGAAGTAAATATGGATATAATCCATGCCTAGAGTCGTGAGAAGGATATGATTGTAAGCATACACGATTTATCTGAAAACGTCCTCTTCATTTCTTCTCAAATCTCTATTCTCTTTCCTCCCCTGTTCTGTCAAGTTCTTCTCAAATATTATCAACAAAAACATTACACTATCATCTCCTCATTTCAATTGTAACTCTT
>JAOWBN010249924.1:0-11648 GCA_028565015.1 Pinguicula moranensis | reverse complement strand
AGCAGAGCTTTTATCCACCACTGCCAGCAACTTGGAAAGTTCATCTTGGCCATGACATCATATATGTAGTTCCAATTGACTGTGTCGAATGCTTTTTCAAAGTCCACCTGTAAGATAATGGTAGGAATCTTCAGCTTTCTCATTTCATCAATTGCCTCACTAGCCACAAGAACACTATCGCGCAGCCTCCTACCACGGATGAAAGCTGCTTGAGTTGTGGAGATGATATCTTCTATTTCAGCTGCTAGCCTCATTGCCAAGACCTTAGATATGATTTTAGGCATGGATCCTATGAGAGTAATAGGCCTATATTCATCAACCGTCATTGGAGTATCAGATTTAGCGATAAGAGTTATGTGAGCAGCGTTACTCCCCCTGGCAGTTTGGAATTCCTATAAAACTCTAACATCATTTGTATAATGTCATTCTAAATGCTAGGAAGGAAGTGTTTGATGAACTTAAAATTAAGGCCATCCGGACCAGGGCTCTTACCACTATCACAACATCTGTGGCTTCGAGTATTTAAGGCTCTGAGAAGGGAGAGGCTAGCCTATGTTTAGCAGCTGATGAGAGTTGTTTAAATGTCATATTACTGATTCTGGATCATGAATGAAGTGGCTCAGTGAATATGGAAGCAAAGTGGTCTCTGAATCATTTTTTGACCCCCTCAGGTTCATCAATCCATAAACCTCTTGACCATATTCCATTGATACCATTTTTCCTCCTTCTACCCTTGATGCATTTGTGGAAGTATGCCAAGTTAGCATCTCCTTGTGTGATCCATCTTACACTGGCTTTCTGGAAAGTTTGATTATCTAACTGCATCGCCAACTGGTCAATCTCCCCTCTCAATTTAATTGTTGTAGCTTTTGTTACCCTGCTGACAAAAGTTGCATTTTCCACCTGTAGTTCAAGCTACTCTAGTTCCAGTAGTAATTTTTTCCTTTCCATGAATAAGTCCCTTGGCCTTGTTAAGTTCCATTCTCCGATCCCATTGCAAACAAGTCTGAGTTTATCTTTTATACGCTGACTTGCATAAGAAGGCAGACTAGGTGCATTCCAAATATTGCAGGCAAGTTGGTTATAGTCAGCAACTTCAAGGCAACTATCCAGTACCCTAAGTGGCTTCGAGCTCACTTGCTTTGAGCATAGCTATATTGGACAGTGATCAGAATCATCTCTGTCCAGCCCAGTTTGAATCCATTCCATCTCATTTTCCAGCCAGTGGTTATTAACCTATCCAACCTACTCATGGATCTAAGGGACTTTAGGTACCAAGTATACTATCTCCTTACCATCTGTAAATCTTTTAGATCCATTTTGCTAACAAACTGCTTGAAGGCAGAAATGTCAGCTCTGTGGTCTTGAGGAGATGAGCCTTTTCTTTCCCCATCCTCTAGAATAGCATTAAAGTCCCCCATAACACACTACTTACTGCCTCTCCGTGCCTGGTAGAAATCATATATTTCCTCAGGCACGGTTGGACAGCTTGATGCAAGCTATTTTTCAGGATGATCTATGATAGTTTGTTCTGAGTGTTCTGAGCTATCTACAAAAACATCCTCACCAGAAATCCTTTCATTCCAATCTGAATCAGAGCTATCTGATAGGGTCCCATCTTGGTCATCCCATATGAGGCAGCTAAATTTTGTTTGAACTTCATGAACTTATAGAGGGCAATGTTTACCATTTAGAGTGAGATCAATACATTGTGGAACCTGCTTACCCAGGGAAACTTCCACAAGCAGTTGTACAGCATCCAGATACCACCTTTTAACTGAAGTGTCGTCTATGTGTATCAGTCGACCCACAACATTGGCTATCATACCAAAGGCATCGCTATCCCAAGCATTCAACGGAATACCATATATCTTGATCCACACTTGATGTATTGGAGACAGAGGAATATCAGCACTATTCACATGTTTTAAATGTCTGCTAATCCAGTTCTTTGTCCAGTCTGCATCATTTAGAAGTAGTGTCTTCAGATCAGTGCTCTCCTCTTCCCATAGAATGACTCTTGATGCATCTAGTGGATTGACAATTATATTCAAGTATCCGGCTCTTCTCAGAGCAATCTAAAATTCCCTGAATCCATCTGGAACTTTCATAATGCCAACATATAGTGGGCCAGACCATGGGTCTGATTTGCGGACAAGGCTGATCCTGGTGGGGTGTTGGCTTATGCATACTCGTCGATGCGCCTACATCCTGTTTGTTGGTCATGACCCAACGGGCGGGAAGATTCCATAGCGTGGAAGATTCCGCAGCGTGGAAGATGTGGTGGGTTGTTGAGTGGATTTATCAGCTTGCTTCGACCGCCCCAGAGGAAATCTTGCCAAATTGATACTGAGTTTGAACGGACCAAGCCACGGTTGTTTAATCTGCCTCTTAAGAGCGTCTATATCTCGGACATTTTCAAACTCTGCAAAAGCAAAAGGCAGACCATTTTTTCCCAATTTCCGTGCTATACGCACACTCCTTAAAGTACCCAGTGTGCCCTATTTTGCTAGCAATCTCTCTAGTCTGCTAGAAGACCAGTCATGGGGGAAGTTTGTAACGAAGAATGTAGCGTTCGCTGAAACACTAACTGGAATTAATTTTGGTCCCAATCTTGCGTGTATTGGACGCAGTTCTTTGACTCCCAGTGACTCTGCATAAGTTTTCTCGTGGATTATCCTTCTTTGAGTGGAAGACTGAGTCATTATTGCTTTTCCAGCACGAACTGCTGCTCGGTGCATCTTCTTCAGTTGGTGTGATGGGATCTGCCAGAGGAGTATTGAAGTCATGGTGTGGGGTGAGACGGTGAGGATGAGGGGTGGGTGAGAGGGTGAGGGTGAGGATGAGGGACCTCCCCAGGCGCAGAGTGCGGTCCTAGGGGGAGTATACGTAGTAAAGGAGGAAGGTTAACTACTCTCCGACGATTGTCGTCGTCAATTTCGTCAGAGAAGATGCATAGAAGTGGTAGGATTTACTGTCCATACTGGGCGTACAATGAGATTAGCAACTCCCAGTTTATCTCAGGGTGTGGGCTTAGGGTTTTAAGGTTTTTAGGGTTAGGGTTTTAGGGTAATAATGAAAATTAAAAAACTAAAAAAAGTTGGTTACACCAAAGGTTACAACCGTATTATCAATCATGTCAAAACCGTCATGAACCGGCCAAAACCTTGAGACCGTAAATCGGCAACCAAAAACGGAGAAAATCATGAACCAAACTGACAACCGGCTTAACCGGCAACCGATGGTTTAGGTTATGATTATCATTCTTCGAAATCGGCAACCAGGAAAAATTGGCGGTTCGGCGACCGACAAATGAATCTTCCATCTCTGCTTTTTCCATTATACTAAAAAATATAACTCGTGTTAGCGTGGATGGACATTTTCCTTTTTCTTTGGAGTTCTATCGTTCTAGTTTTGCGTTCAGACCAAGGGCGGACGTAGAAAAAAATCTGTGGGGGGCCAAAAAAAAAATTTAAGAGGGGGCATATAAAAAAAATTCATTGGAAAAATTATTTTTTTTAAACGAGTGGTATACATTTTTTAGTGGTGATACTCAACATTTATGAAAAATAATAGTTTTACCAACTCAAACATTGAAAAAATAAAAGTTACATCATTTATTTACACGAGCAAAGCATATTTATTAAATAAAGATGAAAAAACCTATAAACATATTTATAAAACAGAATCGAGACAATAATAGCTAAATAAAAATCCAATTCAAAAGAAACTCTAAATAAAAATTACCGACATTATCACTGAAAAATGCTAGAAAAAAGCTTAAAATAAAAATACTAAATTCGAAAAAACCCTATAACAAGCTAACTTGTAACTTGTTTTATTTTTTTTGCTACGCAGAGTTGAATGAAACTCCACAACAAATACTTGTCGGTCTATTAACTTGACGTACAGACTTCGAAACATTTGAATGATTTTTCATTTGTGTTCGAATGTTGTCGGCATTCCATGTATCATTTTGTTTTTTGCATATACAAACTTTTGTTACGAATTTTCAATTTGGAGTTATTTTTGGTTTTTGGACTCTGGTCTTGTTGGAGTTGGATGTTAACTGTTACTCATTTTGGACTTTGGTTGTATATGAATCAGAGAAGAAATCAGTTGGATTGTATTGATGCATTATTTTCGATTAATGTTTATGCAGGTAATGGACTATGATTTTTAAAAATAAAAATTTATTTTTTTAAAAATGGTGGTAGCGGTTTTTCTGCTACCGCTACCATTGCCATTGTTATGTGGTGATACCGGGTAGTGATAGTGGGGGGCGCTACCCCTTTCACTATCATAGCGATAATGGTAGCGGTTAGCGACCATCCGCTACCTTTACCACAGTTAGACAACCCTAATTCCGGGATACTAAAGTTGGGCAGCACTAGCACTTATTCGCTCGTACACACTCATACCCACACTTGAATAATCCGTTAGTCATTCTGCCCCTCCACTCGGGAGTTGTATGTTGCGAATTACAGAAAACGTTTTCGTTGGTTGCATCATTGGCGTTGTCCATGGGGTCGTTTCTTATACTCATTGAGAGACTCTCCCAGCTAGCAAATCTAAGATGATAACCCATGTGGAAAGAGATGTGGATCCCATGTCAGCAGTAGAAAATGAGACACGGCGGGTAAACCTCTTTGACACTTCCCCATGATAACGGAAGGATAAGGGAAACATCGACAGCAAGCACAAGTTTGTCTCTCAAAATGGGAAGCAGCCCCTTAACTCAGCAACAAAATGTACTTCCTCTGTCACTCTACCGTGAACCAACTTGGGAGATAGCCCCGACGAATCAAAGAAAAGCCCGAAGGATGATTGTAACGATTCCGGGTCTTTTGAGGACATGCCTCCCCCTCATCGAAGAAACTTTGATAAGAAACACGGGTCAGATGGGAGCTTGCATTGCAAGAATAAGTCCTTGTGGGAGCATGGAGACTCGGCGATACTAGACAATACATTTTGGATCCACTAAGCAACGCTGTAAAATCGAATTTTTCATTTCCGAACAAAATTGGCGCCCTCAGAGAACACACAATTTTCAGAAGAGGTGGTTGTTAGTGTTATGTCCTAAGGCCAATCAACTTTAACCTATGTATTAACACTTTAATGTTGTATATATGATTGTAGCAACCTTCACTATTTGTTTATTTATATTCCTTATTTATAGCATGTAAAATAGTGAAGCCTAGCCTTGATAACTTAGAGTATATCACAAAGAGTTGTGACGATGGGACCACTCGAAATAAAGTTATCAATACTGAACGTCCATAACCATAGTATTACTGAGATAAGGCATATCTAAAATGGACGGGTTAGCATTTTCTCAGCCAATTCCTTTTGAAGAAAATAGTTGATCTCAACTACTTTAGTGTAAAGACACTTAAGCTAGAAACATAGAATCTTGTAGTAGACAAGTACATCGGATTTTCCCGCATAGAGATCACCATATTATCAATGGATGATACTCTAAACAATAGTAGGTGTAAGTGATCCTTTGATTTGAGTTCACCACATATATATCTTAAATATGGAGGTCACTCTTTGATTCTATCTGGAGTTACACAGTAAATGAGTAACAATTGGTAGTCTTGGGATTGAAGGACGGAAAGTTGTGAGTGATCAACAAACAATTTACCGCTCATAAATCGTTAGGAGAAGATATTCCTATGGCCACTTGCGAGAACTCATTGAAGCCTTTGCAAAACACAAGTTTAATTAGAAAGGGTTTCTAATTAGAACTTAATGATCATGACTTCCGGTACAAGAAATAGTATGTATATATATGAGGATGACAAATAAACTCAATGTACAAGATTACAGATATGATTTATGGTGAAATGATATTAATTACAAAAAAAATTAATTCTTGAAATTATAGTCTCCCTCCATGAATAAATATAATATTTTGGGGCTATGATATTTTGAAAGAGGTCACTCATGGTCTATGAACTTTTTTTTATAAGACAAATTTTAATATTTAAAATAAACTATGTACAAGAAGTAAGATATACAAATGTACAAAAAGATTCAGCAGTCAACTAGCAGTAACCACTAGATATTTTCTTTAAGATTGAGCTGTATAAACGCATATTCTTCATATCCTCCCTTTAATATAGCCAATGGTTATCTGGTACATGGCTCACCTAACATCATAGAAGATCACGAAGCATCTCAGCATACAGATCATTGCCATCATTTGCTCTTCATCATTCAAAATGTCATGCCTGTCCCATTTTCAATATCCCATTGTAGGGATATTGGTACACAGCTCGATTATGTTTTATGGGATATCACTGTATTGAGGAAGGGAGTGATATTTCGAATAGGTATGTATAACATATCAAAAGCCAAAAAATAACTAGGGTTGCCTATCTAACAGAACTTGACATGTCTTTCTGGCCTGGATATCATGATATTAGTAGTCTGCTTTGATCTTATGGTTGCTTGCACAAGAAATAGAAAATTATTATCACCTGGCCAGTTTGATTTCTCAAAGTTTACCTCTTAGACCAGCTGGATGGTATTTGGTAAAGTCAGCCAAGAACAGGTTCTAAGCTAATGTTACAACCCTGCGCCAAATTCTTCCAATGTAGAAATCAGTGTTGTCTGAAATTTTTTGCAGTCTAGGACTGAACCTGCTAGCCATGATCTGATCAATTTCAGCAAACTGCTATTGGGTTTGACACTTCCTCTGAATACAACATTTTGCTCATTCACCACTTGTATATTTTCCCCTGCACCCCAGGTACCCTATGTATCTTTCTACTCCGTGACAACATTGGTTAGCAAGCTGCCAAACAAATTTCATACAACAAATAGGATTACAAAGCCAACCAGTTAGTGAATAGGGAAATCTATGCATTCTATTAGCTTTAATCCACAGCCATGTTTGCTTTTGAATGTTTTGTATCATCTGAGATATCTCAATATTCTTTGATGAAAAGTGTACCCCATTCCTGCATAACCAGATCTGCCAGATTTGTGCTAGCCATATCGATTTCGAAGCAGTTAGATTAACCTGATTTGTCTACCATAAATGAAGGCTTTTAGTGTAAGAATCTGGGTGTCCAGGAATCCTTGTGTGTTGTGGTATGTGCCTTCAATCCAGCTTTTTAGTTTCTTCCATATCTGCAAAGAAACAGAACAGTTAGTGAATAGGTGTGCAGCATTTTCAGTTTCAGTTTTGCATAAGGTGCAAGATACTTCAATGGTTTCATGAATAATATGTCTCTCTTGTAACACTCTTTTCACAAGTATTGCAATTTGAAGCATCTGCCAGCAGAAAATCATGATCTTCTTTAGTATTATGTCATTCCAAACATTTTTCAGTGTCAAGGCTTCTGCTTGTGAGTAAGAGCAGAGACTATTTGCCACTATCCTTGAGTATGTTGTTTTGACAATGTAGCCTCCGTCCATGTTCCCCTCAAAAATCTCTCTCTCTCTACTAAATGCTTGTGGAATGTTTTCCTGCAAAAGACATTTTAGTGCATTTAAGTCTTGTAATTCCTAATCTCTTGGTTCTCTTCTCTAAGTCCAGTTTCAATGCCATATATTATTAAGCCAATTCCCCATCTCTGATAAATAGGTTTGTTTAAATGCAGTCATTCTGTAGAGCCGTGAAAATGTGTATGCTAATCTTCTAATTTGGCACCACTTATACTGCCAGAATCTGATGCCAGTTCCTTTTCCCAGACTTATACTTATGATCTGATTAAACCAAGTTGTAATTGCTATCTCCTGCAAAGATTTCCACCACTCTGAGGCATATTTTTGACCTCTGGGCCTGAGAGGTTCACTGCCACCACTGATTGTCGAAGTGCAGCATAGCCCCTACTTCCAGTACACCATTATGAGTGTATTTAGAATTTATGATATCCATGGCTAGGCTTGTTTCATTGTTTATGATTATGGCCACCCATAGCATAGCATTATTAAAAGCTTGAAGATTCCTAACTCACAGACCACCATTTTTCCTTGCAGCAGTTACTTGTCCCAAGATATCCAGCATGGTTTTTTCCTTTCTTATGTTGAACACCACAAGAATATTCTCTAGATAGCTATTAGCTTCTTAATGATAGATGATGGAGCTTTGCGATAACCAAAATAGTGTGATGGGTGAGCTGCTAGAACTGAATGGAGTAGGACTGATTTCCCCCCTTAGATATATGCCTTTGCTCCCAAGAATTTAAGGTTCTGCTAAATTTATCAATAACAGGCTTCTAGAAGTCCTTTTTCTTGTGACTCGCTAGCAGAGGTAGTCCTAAATAAGTGATAGGAAGAAAACTTGTTTGCGGCCCAAATAATCTGCCATATCTGCTAAAGCATCCTGCTGCATGTTAAGTCCAACTAGACTGCTTTTAGATAGATTTATCCGCAAGCCAAGTGTAAGCTCAATTTTTTTAGGATTGCTTTAAATGCTTTGATTGTGCTCCAGTCTGCCTATCCAAAAAGTAAAGTATCATCTGCAAATTGTAAGTGTGTCAAGAGTAGCTTATTCCTTCCAACTTCCATACCTTGAAGGAGTTGCAGTGAGGCAGCTTTCTGGATCATGTTTAGACGTTCAGTTGCAATTAGGTATAGAAATGAGGATAAAGGATCCCTTCGCCTTAGTCCCTTACATCAGCAGGACTTCCATTTATTAACACTGATGTGGATGCTAATTCCAGCAACTCTCTTATCCAGCATAACCAGATATGAGGAAAATGCATGTGGCGCATAACATCCTGCAAATAATCCCAGTTTATTGTGTCAAATACCTTCTCGAAGTCCACTTTGAATATAAGAGCCTTCTACTTCAGCTTTTTGATCTCATCAATTGCCTCAGAAACTATCAGCACCCCATCAAGGAGTTTCCTCCCTTAATGAAAGTCATTTGTGTTGGGGATATGATTTATCTAATCACAAGAGATAGCCTATTAGCCAATACTTTTGCAATTATTTTAGGCACAACACCAATAAAGGTAATAGGCCTATAATCATGAACATACTTTAGGATAATCTATTTTAGCCAGCAGAATAACATGTGCTGCATTAGTTCCTTTAGCTAATTTGTTGTTTCTGAAAACTATTTGAGCAATTGGCAAATGTCTGGCTCCATCATAGAAGCAAAATGCTTAATGAAATGGAAGTTTAGGCCGTCTTGTCCAGGGTATTTGTTGCTACCAAAATCAAAAATAGCTTTCATCACCTCCTCATCAACAAATGTGTTAATAGCCACCTCTAAGTCAAAACACTAAGCTGCTGAAATATCATATTTGTTATCTTTGGTCTTCTAAAGTTTGCTTTTGAGTATCTTTCTTCAAAGTGAGACTTAAAACATTTTTTCACTAGCTCTGGATCATCCAACCATATATTTCTGTCCCAAACACCCTGGATATGATTTGTCCTCTTGTTATGGTTGTTTCTCGGCAGGTATTCTTGTTTGTTTTTGGGTGCTAGACAAGGTTGTATGGCATTGAACTATTTCTGGCAGAACTGGAAACTCACTATTATATGTATCTCCTGGCTGTTGGTCTGCATTTTGAGTTTGTGACATCTTCAAACTAGTTTCCTTAGTATTGACTTCATCAGTTATCCCTGGTTGATCCTCTATAGGTACCTCCGATATATCAGAGACTGTTTCAGCTACCACATCTTGCTATGAGTCTATAATCACTTGGCTGAGTTTAAACACTTCTGACTAATCTAGTTGTACCTCTTTGTTCACTAGAACTAGTTCCGTTCGGTCTACAAGAGTTTGCTTGACATGTCCTTCATATGACTTATGAGGTGGTCCAATCTGTGCCTCAATACTATGTACTTGCCTTGGATGTGCACCCTTTACCCGGATAGGTACCAATAATTCAGGAAATCTTTCCATAACAGATAGCAGCTGGTACATGATATTTTTGTCTTCCATTTGATCCAGTACCATAAACTCCCACCTATTCTCTAAGTGTACTATATCTGACCCTATTTGTCTTTCCTTAGGGGGACTTATTGCTAGTCTGGTCAGAGAAAGAGTGTCAACCACATCTTGGAGCTGGTTTAGGTCTTGAACTAGGCTCATTTTTTCAGAATCATGGGATGAGCTACCCCCAGTACATTTAGTGAACTCACTGTCTGAATAAGAAACATCATCAGTTACTGCACTAGATTTGAAACGTTCAGGCTCTAACACTATTATGCAGCTGATAACTTTTACCATTAATGATCATATTCCTTCTTTGCTGAATAGTGCTATCCCAATCAGTCTGGATGAGTACTTGAGCAGCTTCTAGGAACCGGTGAGATAATGTACATTCATCAATTTTTAAGCACTTTCCCATTGCCCCCACAATTTTTTCAAGAATTTCCTTGTTCCAGTACTAGATTTTTTACCACACCTGCCTGGGAGATATGTTCTGTTCATCCTACTCCTTCTGCCAAAGCACAATTTCGGATAGCTAACTCTTAAACCATACAGAGTCATGCTGGACCAGTACTTCAAGGTCATGCTCTTCTTCTTCCCACAACAAACTTTTTACTGTATCTAGGACGCTAACAGTGATATTAAAATAACCAGACATTTTTCAGAGCTATTTGTAATTTAAACCAGTCCATTCCTCTTTTATGGCTAGAATGGATTTAATAAGGTAGTGCTTTCCCTGATCACCCGTGGTGGAAATATTTTCTTTTTTTGGCAGCTGCATCATTGCTCCCTTCACTTCAGCTGGAGCACTACTTGAAGCTCCAGCAGGATTTGTCCAATGCCTCACCAGGTTGGGGATAGCTTCCAGTTTGGATTTCATAGATGGCAGTTTGTTGGGAACAGATTTTTGACCATCTACCTTTGGATATTTGGCAATATTTACTCGCAGGCGATACGAACCTATCCATATGTTATTCAAGCGATATAATATAACATCAACATCCTCTTGCATATCTCCAAAAACAACAAAATCAAAAGGTTGGCCATCCTTGCTCAGTTTGTGAGATATCTTTAACTCTTGAACTTTTCCTTGTTTATTAAGGATGTTCCTCAATCGTTCCTCATCACATGATTCAGGAAAATTTGTAACAAAGTATGTTAGTTTTGTACCATAACTGGTGAGCTGAGTTTTAGCCTATGGTTTGGTTTGGGTCACCTGACTTCCTAAGCGGTCTTGAAAAAAAATAGGGTTATGAATGACTACATTAGCATAAGACAAACCTTCCCTTTTTTGTCATGCTGGGAGTAGGGGCAATTTCCTGGCTCTTATGGCTGCATGCTATAGTCTTTTCACCTGGCGGGAAAAAATTGTCCACATGTTTCAGGTTATCAGGCCGTGAAGTTTCACAATGCAACACAAAAAGTTCACAAAATCAATGTACTAGATGCGAGCTGAAAGGCATGAGTGGTTGGTGAAAAAACTCACGAAGGTTCTAGGAAGTTGAAGATGTAGGGGGGAGAGAAATAGATATTTGGCTAATGTCCCCGAGTGCGTGAGTCAATACCGGGGAGAGGCGGCATTAGAACACTCAGAGGACTATTTTCCAGTCAACTACATGGCTAGAAGCATCGAAAGAGATGATGATTAGTAGGTGGGTTTACTGTTCACTAGTGTCGCTCATCGGGAGAGAAAACTCACAACTATGAAAGCACTGGACATTCACGGTCTATGAACTTAAATTAGGGA
>JAOWBN010249913.1:0-11649 GCA_028565015.1 Pinguicula moranensis | reverse complement strand
CCTACAACAACAGATTCAGAACCAGTGTAAAGCTGCTGCTGAACAAGGAGAGCTGAATTATTAGCAATGTGTTTGTTTGTGCCACTATCAACGAACCAAAATACTATCATCAATGTCCAGATTGACTTGGGCAGCCATAGAGCAAGTTGGGCCGGAGGGTGTCGTCCCTGATATGCAAAATTCATCATTTGATAGCAGTCAATGGGTGTATGATTGTGTCTGTCACGAATTTGACATTTAACAGGATCACCCAGAGTATCAGTAGACTGCAGATTTTCTGGCGGGCTAGGAGCAGCTCGTCTGCCTCCATAAAGATGTTGTGGGCCTACAGAGTGTCTTCCTCTATTTCTGCCAAGCCCAAAATTCTGCCCAGAACAAGGCCCATATGACCGAGGCCCATTCTGTCCAAACTGTCGCTGGATATTAAATTGATTTGGCCGACTATTATTTTGTCCAAGAGCCGGCCCATGACGCTGAAATTTATTCAGCCTAGAATGATTTCCGCCATGAGTATTATTCGGCCCAGACTGAGTGTAACTTCCAGTTGAGAAGTTTCCACCACTAGAGAAATTTCCTCCAGAGCCGACTCGTTGCTGCTGTCGTGGATGTCACCGGTCAGAGGCCCCGTAGAACGCAGCGGGTTCAGCGACAGTGGGTGGTAGTTTCGTTGAGTAGGAGATTAAAGCTTTCTCAAACTTATCAAACGCCATCGGGTTATCTTCTCACATCAGATTGATATTTGCCATGAAGAGGTCGAATTGGGGATGAAGTCTAGCCCCAATGTAAGAAATAAAGTCATTTTCAGTAATTTTCGTTCCGCTCATCCTCAATTCGGCAGTAATGAGTTTGGCAGCATCTAGGTACTCGCTGCACATTCTTGTCCCTTGGGTCATGGTCTGGAGGCGTCGTCTGAGATCGAAAGTATTAGATATGTTGCGCTCAGAGAACTTTTTGGCGAGAAATTCCCAGACAAGTGATGACCGTTTCAGATGAAACACCATTTGTAATACTCTGTCGGTAAGTGTGGAATTTATCCAGCAAAGACAGTATTGATCTTTTTTTAGTCAAACTTGATAATCAGGATCTGTTTTTGTGCACCATCAGTACTGTTTGGTGGGAATTCGTCTGGAGATGCTTCCGTGCCATCAACAATCTTCATCAGATCATGGCTGCGGAGAATTGGCTCAATCTGTGATGCCCATATAAGGTAGTTCAGGCCATCACATTTGGTAATTAAAACAGGTGGTAAACTTGGTGTAGTGAATAGAGATGCAGCAAAGGCAGCCATAGCAGTTATGCAGATTCAAGACAGGAAAAGCAAAGTCAGTTCTGCACCAGAGGACACAAAAGCTGGGAAGGTAAGTGCTCTGAATCAGAACTTTGAATCAGGATCGAGAACTAGCGTGAGCTTTTGATCGCTCTGATACCATAAAAAAACACTAAGAATTGAGAGTAAAGCCAGGGAGAATTCTTTCAGTAATTGAAACAAAGAAGACTCCTTGCTGAATATGTGAGATCAAGTTAATTTCCTTTGTATATTCTATCTACATTTATAGTAGTACAAGCCAAAGTGTAACTATACAAATGAATCAAGAATCAGGCGAACTAGCCGACTAAATCTCCGTGTTTTCTGATAGGCGTGATTCTTGACCTTTGTTCCGTGTTTTCTGATAGCCATGATTCTTGACCTTTGTTAAATTTGATTGCTCAATAGTAGCCGTGATTCTCGATAATGGTAGCTGTGATTCTTGACTTTGATTGCTCAATGTTCTTCTATGTTAACAGTCTGCTCTTACTGTCATCGACTAACTTCCACCAGCTAATCCAGAAAAATCAAAATGATTCACTAATTCTTGCAAATCTGAAAAGAGAAGTTCTGCGGATTAAAGACATTAGCTACTATCTTACATGTTCTAATGCAACTATGTGGCATGTTTAGAGAAACCAATTCAACATCACTGTGGAAAAATTGAAGTTATCAAAATAACCTTTACTTAAGTGACATTATATGATCCGTTAATTCCCTGCTCATAGTGCGACTGTAATTGAGCCACTTGTCTAAATCTCTACTGAACTCTAAAATTGATCCTATGGTTGTAATTAGTTGGCACCTTGTCACATCAAGGCAAGATCTAGACCGTCGATACAGAATGCATCTAACGGCTGAATCGAGATCTGAAACTTTGACTTCTAGGATTAATCATGACCATTCATGTAAACTCAGATCCAATGGCTAAGAAACAGCGGTGCCTCGATTTGCGATGCAGCAAAATCGAAGAGATCTAGGCCGTCTGTCCACTGACAGATCGTGTGGTTGGAATTAGGTGGTAAAAATCCTACATCTCGACCGTTGATTCAACAAGAAGAATCCAACGGCCTGCATGGCTACCCATCAAATCCTCACTTCTCGACCCTTCGATGAAATCACTTCAACGGTTAGGATTCACTAAAGACCCACATATATAAGCAAACCACATTTGTTTTTCGACAGAGAATTAATTATTCGTCCATTCACTTTCTCTCTCTCAAAACGCTCTCCCATTTTTCTCTCTCGATTTTCTCTTGTCCCCTTTGTGATTTTAGCAGAGATATTTGATTATCTGCTAATCTTGTGCTCCTTGTTGAGTGTTTTGATCGATCCCTTGTGATTTTACTTTGTAACATGCTGTTACATTGTTTTTCCAGCGCCTGTTTACCATTTTTATCGTTGTTGCTGATTGAGATACTTGTTGTGTTCGAGAGTTTTTGTACTCAGAGTTTTACTGTGTTTGAAATAAAAGCTACGAGAGACTCTGGCTCCGGAGCTCAACGTGGACTAATCGGAATCCAAGAATTTGGCGAACCACGGGCTTTCATCGACTCTACAACATTTATTGCTTTATTTCCTTTTTCATTATTTTTATCATTGTGAGTTTTCAACTAAACTGTTAAACTTTACAGATTCTGCTAAAATCCTAGCAATCAGCAAGGCAAGATTCTTGATTGAGACAACAAACTACAATCAGCACATACAAGTGATCATCAAATTTAACAAACAAAACCAGTCAGAACATCAAAATACAAAATGAAATGTGGGCATACATACAAACACATATGAAGATGCTGATCCCAACATCTTTTTTGATACATTCTTCTATTTAGGTGGTTAAGCTACACGTACAAAAAACCATTGATTGTTTTTGCTATTAGTATGAAGGAATTTCAGAATAAGACTAACCAATAATAAACGGAAACAAGGAAGAAGAATCCAGTCTATGTGCTGTCTTGAACATATAAATGGCTCACCTGCACTAGATGGCCTCAGTTCTAGCACAGTTGAATTCTATGCATTATTTGTTTAAGAATTTGATGACACATCTCCACTTTTCGATAGATATGCCTATTAAGTTAGAGGAGTTCGGGGAATCCTGAACTTGGTAAAAGAATGCTGGAGCACGAGTTCGCAAATGGTCCTTCAACTACAGGTAACCCGTGAAACAGAGACCCTACAGTTGCATTTGATCTTTCCGGTGAACACTGAGAAAGCTCATGTGCTTTATTCACAATTGGAGCATAGAAAGAAAAGTTAAATAAACCTCCAAAGCATGGGATATTGATGCATTTAAAGATTGATTTCTTAGGATTCATATGCACTTGAAAACATTTTAGGCAGCTAGAAGAAGTTAAAAGCACACATCTTCAAAGAGAGAGTTAGGCTGCTTGCTGTCTTATCTTACTCACTCACTCATGAAGCACCAATACCTTTAACCTAACATCTAGTCTTTTAGGTTTTTCAGTTTCAGGCATAGCTGTAATTAACTAAAGTCATTTGTTCCAAAGAATATATTTACTCTATACTTTTAAACAGCTAAACCTCTTATTGTGCAGATAACTGATTGGCCACAATTCATCAAACCTTTGTCTTCTTTGTTAATATGGTCAATGCTGGGGTTTAAACCTTTGAAGTAAGGAGATTACATCGCTACAATAACTAAGTAAGAAACCTTTGATAGTTTGATGAACTCGAATGTTTGATCTATTCGAATTAATTTTTTCAGTCTTTGATTTATAATAGAACTTCTCCTCCTTCTCCACTTTGTGATTGTGGATGCGTGATCATGTGTGATAGTGGATCGTGGGTGATTGAGGGATTGTGTTGGATGAGGGGGAATTGAGAGAAATAAGGAAAGGCATCAATTTGGTTGATCCATTTCTTTTTACATGGTTTTCAAATTTCCCTTTATCCGTTGACTATCTAACACTCCTCCTCAAGTTGAATTGAATGGTTTTCAATTCCCAACTTTCTTAGTACTTCAAGGAAGATTCGTTTTGGGACAATTTTGGTTAATATATCAACTAATTGGTTTTCTGATCGTACAAATGGGAGGCTGATAGTTTCTTCTTTAAGCTTCTCTTTGATGAAGTGTCTATCAATTTCTACGTGTTTAGTTCGATCATACTGTACTGGATTTTGTGATATACTAATCGTTGCTTGACTGTCGTAGTATAGGAAACACGTACTCGTAGTTGGGTATCCAACTTCTGCTAACAACTTCTTTAGCCAGAGTATCTCAGCTAGTCCTCGAGCTATTTCTCTAAACTCTGCTTCAATGCTAGACAGAGCAACTACCTTCTCTTTCTTGCTTTTTCAGATCACAAGGTTTCCTCCAACAAACATATAGTACCTTGCGGTTGATCTTCGATCTATTGGATTCTCAGCCCAATCTACATCAGTGTAGCCTTGGATTTCTAGATGCCCATTTCTTTTGAATTGTATTCCTTTCTTGGAGTTCCCTTTAGATATCTTACCGCTCGCATGGCTGCTTCCAAATGTTCAATTTACGGGCTATGCATAAATTGATTGATGACTCCTACAACATGGGTTATATTGGGTCGAGTATGAGCAAGATAGACCAATTTTCCAACCAAGCATTGATATTTCTCTCTATCGACCATTGATCCTCCTTTGGTTACCTACAACTTCTGATTCACGATGGCTGGAGTATCTACTGATTTGCAGTCCACAAGATCTATTTCATCTAGCAAATCCAAAATGTATTTCTTTGTGAAATGAATATTCACTCCTTTGATCTCACAACCTCAATGCTTATGAATAAGCCCAACTCACCAAAATTTTTCATCTCAAATTCTCTGAATAAGTTTCTCTAAAGGTTAGCCATTTATTTTGTGTCATTGCCTGTAATAATCATTTCATCAACATATATAATCAAGCAGATTATCAGCTCTCCCTGTTTCTTTAGGAACAAGGTATGATCAGAGTTGCTTTGTTCATAGCCATATCTTTCGTCGCATAGGTAAAGCGTCCAAACCATGCTTGGGGTGATTATTTCAGACCGTAGAAAGCCTTCTTTAGTCTGCACACCTCATCGTCTTAAAATATTTTAGATAAACCAGGTGGAGCTACCATGTACACTTCTTCTTTTAGATCTCCGTATAGGAAGGTATTTTTTTTACATCAAATTGATGGAATGGCCAATCAAACGTTTGCAGCGATTGAGAACGATACCCAGATAGTGTCGATCTTTGTAACTGGAGAGACAGTTTCAGAGTAGTCAATACATAGATTTGATTATATCCTTTTGCTACCAACCAAACTTTGTGATGTTCAATAGTGCCATTTGCCTTGTGTTTTACCGTGAATACCAATTTGCATCCAACTAGTCATTTTCCAGTTTGTGACCTACATCTTTCCCACATGTCATTTTTTTTCCAGGGACACCATTTCAACTTTCATTGCCTGATTCCATTCCTCACTATCCTTGGCTTCTTGGACATTTTTTGGAATAGGAAATGTGAGTTTCTCGCCGCTCCTCTGGACGAATTAGCAACTGGATATCTTGATGATCGTAGCTCATGCTCTGGTTCATACCTCTTTGGAGGTATCCCTTGTGTACTCCTGGGGGCAATACATAGCGGTTATGTATACCACTTTGTTTTGCTTACAGAGTTGCATTTTCAAGATCAAAAGAAACTGTAACAGAAGGGTTATCAGAGAATAACTCTGGTTCAAAATTACTTACCTTTGGACTACGGAACGAGGGAAGTGTAGTGTGAGATGCTGATGTTGAAGTCTGATCTACGTGGTCGTAGGCAGGCTTTATGGGGATTCTAGCAGGCTCTGTTGGGATAGTTATCGGCAAGTCTAGACTGAGCAACCAATTTAGAGGATCTCTTGCCACATTCTCCCCTGACCATTGGATTGGTTGTGATAATATAACTCTATCTCAATGAATTTGTTGTCCATGGTCGTATACATTCGGTGAGTAAGCGGATGCATCTGTATCCTTTTTTTTATTGATCTCATACACCACAAGACAAATTTGATTGAACATAGATTGAGTTTATGGTGGTCAACCTTGGAATATGAATGAACACAAAGCACCCGAACACCCTAGGATGAAGTGTGAGAGGTGATGGTACTTGGACTAGGTAGGACAAGATCTGAACATGAGTTTTGAGGTTCAAGATTTTTGTGGGGAGTCGGTTGATGAGGTAGACGACTGTTGTTATGGCCTCTAGACAAAACAGTTTAGGGGACTTGGGACTCAATTAGAAGTCCCCTAGAGATTTCATGGATGATTTGATTTTTTCGTTCCGCAACCCCATTTTGTTGTGGAGTATGGGAACAAGTGGTTTGATAGAAGGCTTTTTTTGAGGGAAACGTTTTCATGGCTTGGTTAACATATTCCCCCCACTATCAGATCTAAGGATTTGAACCCGACTATGGAATTGTGTGTCAACCATGGCATAAAACTCCACAAACTTATGATATATCTCATATTTATGCTTTAAGAAATAGACCAGATCATCCTAGTACAGTCATCAATGAACAAGAAAAAATATCGAAAGGAACTATGTGTAGAATCAGGGGCGTGGCCCCGCACAACAAAATGAACTAAAGAAAATGTAGTAGCAATTTGAGTATTATTCAAGGAATAAGATTATCTATGACTTTTAGCTTGCAAACATGTTTTAAAGGAAATATTAGTGTGTTGCTTAAAAAATTGAGGAAATAAGAGTTTGGGCTGACCCGGTGAAGGATGGCCTAAGCAACAATGCCACAACTAGACTTGCCGAGGAGCCATCCCATGAGACAACATTGCGGTACCTGAGCGAGTCACCTCATCAACGTAGTACAAACCTCCACGTTCAGTGCCATGCCCAATGATCTCCCATGTCCATAGATACTGCAATAAGCAAAAAGATGGGTACATGGGTACTTTGCAACTAAGTTCCTTCGTAACGTGGTTAATAGATAGAAGTTTGCATGATAAGGAATGAACATAAAGGCAATTGGATATTGTGAGGGTAGGGGAAATATGGATCGTGCCCACCCCATGTAACTGGGGATAGTCCAGCATTGGCTATTTGAATACTTTTTCGTTGTGAAACTGAGGTAGTGAGAAAATCTGAAGGGTCATTTGCATAGTATCAGTTGCCCCACTAATGAAAACCCAAGGCGTCGGCCTAGGTGGTTTTGAGTTGCAAGGGCGAGGGTCCAAGGGGTGGTGTTCATGCTTTTGGAGTAATCTGAATCAAAACACTCGGGACCAAAACATTTGAGATTTGTAATGGGGATTGGCAAGGGTATTTTTCTGATTTGGATGGGTGTATTGGAAGTTTTTGGCAAATTATGGGATTATTTGGAATTTTCTAGGATTCTGGGGCTCGTGTAGTAGTTTTTGAAGAGTATAAAGGCCGTTTTAGATTTTGGGTAGAGTTCGGAGACCGTATCGGGATTTGGACAACTTCAGGGAGCTGTATCACACTTTTCTGGATATTCAGGTAGCGTACCAAAATATCGGGAGTTTGGGGGGTAATAGAATTTTAGGGAATTGAGGGGACTATATCGTGGGACACTGTAATTTAGAGGGGTATTTTGAAATACAGGCAAAAATAAATGGCGTAATGGCAATTATATCTGCAGGAATTGAAAAACAGGACACGAGAACGGAGTTGGAGATAAAAAGTCGTCCCCAAGCCCGATACTTGTCAGCTGCTCCTTGAATGCCTCATTTCAGTCCACTAGGGTCTCTCGAGCCCCTTTAGTCCTGTCAAATTCTCTATCGTTCCTATTGCCTTCCCTTTCAGTCACAATAATGGCTCTGAAGCCAGTGTCACCGTGAAGTTGAGTTTTGTTGCCGCTAATGATGGCTATTTTTCCACCGCTGGTGGTAGCGCCCCCTACTTTCTTCTCTTCCGGCCACCGATCGGGATATTTGATGTGCTTAAAGCAGCCTTCAAGTGTGTGGCCGGCTTTCTAGCAATCCAAGCACCACAGCTTGGGTTTATCCTCCTATTACCCTAAGGATGATGTTTTGGCCCCTCAGGAGGTCGGATCTAACCGGGACTTGGTTGAAAAACCACTACCAGCACCCAATGACGGGTCATCGCCACCCTTGTCGCCGGGTTTAAGATGCATTGTCTTACGATGGAGTGTGGCGTACGTAGTTTCGACTGCGGGTAATGGGTCTTCTTTAAGGAGTTCCCGTTTGACAACGTCAAACCTCCGATAACCACTGATAAAAATTGAAAGAGGCGGTTTTCTTGCCGAAGGCAGTTGTACCTCGAGATGTTTGTGGCCCGGGTCATAGGGTTGTCTCTCCAAATTCATTGAAGAGCGATATAGATGGCTTCAAGAGTTCTGGTTCCTTGCTGGTAGCGTTTCGACTGGATTGTCAGATCGTAGATCTACAGCATGTCGTATCCACTGTAGCAGGTCGTAGCCAACCCTTCCCAGAGCTCTCTGACTGTCGGATATTTGATAAACATGTCACGAGCTTTGAATTGATGGCATGTAGAATCCAGGAACAAACAGCGAGATCCGTTTGTTCCCAGGCAGAGTAGATTGGATCTCCAACTTTGGGAAAGGGTTCTCCGGTGGTGTGACTGAGGCGCTCTCTTCCCCCGATAACCATCTTCATCAAACGTGACCATAGGGAATATGTGTGATCTATCAATTTGGTTATGAGGACCTTGGGTGGATTGTTTTCCGTGGGGAGATCTGTTTAAGCAAATGAGCAATTTGGGTTGTGACGTCCACAGAGGTTGCCGCTGTGGACAGTTGGGTTTGGTTATTGGTGTCATCCGGCATGATTCAAATTGGAAAGATTCCGATAAATAATGAAGCTTGTGCTTGAATCTCAAGATCAAGCACAAAGCTCTGATACCATGATAGTTTGATGAAGACGAATGTTTGATCTACTCGAATTAATTTTTTTCAATCTTTGATTTACATTATTATAGAACTTCTCCTTGTTTCTCCACTATGTTATTGTGGGTGAGTGTCATGTGTGATCATGGATAGTGTGTAATTGTGTTGGATAAGGGGGAATTGAGAAAAATAAGGAACTTTCCTTTTACATGGTTTCCCAACTTTTCCTTATCTGTTGACTATCTAACAACCTTAAGTAATTGTAAGACCTTTATCATTCTATTGGTGCATCTGGAATTCATATCAATTAGCATATAAGTATAAAAGATCAAAACCATGACACTTTTAATGTGGTTACAAGTAAACCAATTTATATCGCTAAAAAAATAATTGGAACAATCAATAGCCACATTGTCATGCTTATTTAAATGATTGCACTATCTTGTGACTGAGATACAAAATAGAATCATCATGTTAATACCCAATAAAACATGATAGATTAGAAAAATGGATGATTAGCAAATCTCAGGGAAACAATTATGTCTTCTACCATACTTAAAACAATTTTATCCCAATTAGCTCCATAACCAATGCTTGCAATCTCTTGAAATCCTGGCTACAAAAAATACAAATTCCACCTCATGAACGGCCTCGGGTACAACTTTCAGTGAACAAAATAATGTACCAATTCTCTTGTAGATAAACAATAGTGTACCGGATCACCGAACTTCTTTTAAAAATAAATCAAATTATACAGTGCAATTAGCATCACAACATTTCAAACAGGAGATTGAAAGACTAAATAAAGTTTAGTTACCTTATTATCCCTCGTCATCCATGTTTTATCCACTTGTTTGCCACGCTTCTTCCTCTATAGTGTCGGTGCTCGAGGCAGTCGCCAGAGGCAATTGAGTTAATGGTTGGAGATGAACAGATTGATCCTCGGTGCCTTTTATCCTTTAAGGATGCGTTTGGTACCAAGTTTTTGGGTGGATTACGTCGGATAACGGAAGGTTATCCGACATTGCCCGATGATTGGTGCACACACTTGTTATTCCGGGGCCTGATGGATTTCGTCTCAGCCCGACCAGGCCTGGGATAACTCAGTGTTTCCACTTCAATTTTTGTCCAACCAATGGACGGATTGCGTAATCTCCCACTTATCCGAAATGCAAAGTTACAAAAATGCCCCTGATTATCAAATAAATTACAAAAAAAACCTTGTATAAATAAACCAAATCTATCCTACAAAAACATATTTCATGCGCAACTGAGAACTTGAGTGACCAAAAATTCGAATCCGGCGATGTAATCGATTGTTATCTATTGTGTTTCACTAAACTTTGGTTCAAATCGAATAAACATATGTTGTAGGGTTCGTGTATTGGAGGATATTTAGGGCTTTCAATTTTGGTTTTTTAGGGTTTAGGGTCACCTAATCTAAGTTCGATTTTGAACTCTTAAGTTCGCTTTTGAACTCTTAAGTTCGCTTTTGAACTCTTAAGTTCAATTTAGAACTCTTAAGTTAGATTTTGAGCTCTGCGTTTAGGGTTCGTATTTTGGGGAATGTCCGTAGGGTTTAAGATTGTTTCGATTTTGAACTCTTAAGTTTGCTCATCTTATTTTAATTCACAAGGCTTTGCTTAAAATACAATTAAACCTACTTGCCAGTGAACTAGGCTACGGTTTTGGGGGAATTGCCTGTAGGATTAAGGGTGTTTCGATTTTGAACTCTTACGTTCGGGTTAAGACGATGAAACCATGAACATTATTCTTGTAGCTTATGTTTGTCTTTGAATTACTTCCCTTGCTTGGGGGTAGAAGCCTTAAGCTGAAATTTTATAAATTTTATTTTACTAAATCGATTTTTTGATGTACATAATTTGTTTCAATGTAGTAAAATAATTAGATATACCCTTATTATTTCATTATCAAAATAATTATGTGACAAAAAAATTGAGAGAACTTTATATTTACTATGTCATGCACAAAAGTACAAAATGCTATATATTGGGATACATTTGGATGTAGCCTTATTATTTCAGTATCTAAATAATTATGTGACAAAATCTACCTAAAATAGCCGCATAAATTCCAATGAAAGCATTTTGGTATTACACACATTTGGATTTGGATTTAGCCTTATTATTATTTCTGCCTACCTATCTATGTTTCACACACATGTTCAAAATTTGTGCATTTTGGTGTTACACACATTAACTGCCCTTTTTTCTTAATTTTGGCATGTTCTTGTTTGTATTGCGCGTATATAATGTCAATTGTTGTGAAGACAATGATATTTTCATTTATTACATCCAAAGAAAACTTTTTTTGCTGTTATATTATTGTTTCTTATAGTTCTTCTTGGCTGACATATGATTGCTTGGTCCAACAGTTACATTTCGTTGGATCTGTTAGTTAAGTGTGACCTAGGGCATTGTACTCTTATTAGTTTTATGTATACTGGATGATGAAAATCATTTTGTTCTTTGAGT
>JAOWBN010249902.1:0-11649 GCA_028565015.1 Pinguicula moranensis | reverse complement strand
GTTGCTTTTGTTTTGGCTAATGCAGGCCATACCTTAGGGGCAGCTGAGGCTGAGCTTGTTCTGGGTCCTCTTCGAATTGCATTTGAAACAAAAAACATCAAAGTTGTGGAGCTTGCATTGGATTGTCTTCACGTAGGTGCTTATTTCCTATTTGTCTAGTACTATTATGTAATAGAAAATTTGATATTTTTCTGGTCCTACACAATCATCATTCCTTCACAAATATGAGATTCTAGTTTAAAGATGCAAAATGAATTAGATATTGTTCTCGGGAGGCCAAAAGTTCTTCTTTGGGTCAGATTCTTGGAGCTATTGATGTTCTTGGATAGTCAAATTCTTATGTTGTCAAAGGAAGTTTTATATTTGGGCATCCCAGAAAGTAAGTTAAGGCAAATAGTTTGAGACAGTGCTGGTGTGCTTGTTTCTCCTCATACTTAGATTTTTAATATGCCATCTCTGGGAGTCTATGTTGGCATTTAACTTTATGAGTGAGAAAAAGGAAAAATGCAGCTCCCTTTTCATATCCCCTACTCTGGGTGATAAGACTCATAAACCTGGATGGATTTGACTTTTGTAATCAGTCACAGTTTCTCATGGGTGAACAGATGTACTGCAGGCCTAACAAGTCTTTGCTTTTCATCTTCTTTCCCAATGCAGAAACTCATCGGGTATGATCACCTAGAGGGTGATCCTGGTATTGATGGGGGGAAAAATGCACAATTATTTTCTGATATTCTCAACATGGCCTGCAGCTCTGTGGATAATTCATCACCTGATAGGTAAATTTGATTGCTTGTAGAACATGCTGTGTTTTCATGAATTATCGTTCTAACACTGAGAATCCAAATTGCAGCACTACTCTTCAAGTATTGAAAGTGCTCCTTAGTGCGGTAGCATCAACCAAGATGCGCGGTATGCCAATTTTACTGTTTTGCCTCATTTACCTCATATTCTTATTATTTCCTCCTTTTTTTTTTTATCTTCACAGTATGCTTGTTAAATATTGCACGATTGAGCGTCCACTTCAAAATGAACTTTTTTACCTTTTCTAGTTTGTTTATTTAGTGATAGGCCCTCATTTTTATGCTACAGTTCCCAACTCTATCAAGTGCTGGTAATCTTTTGTAATTAAATATGTGGCTAGAACACTCTTTTATCCTCCTGTACAAGGATATATACGTCCATTCTTTGGAGCTTATAAATTCAGACATGCTAATAAACTCAATGCTGTAGACAGCCAACTCGGTATTTGAATGTTATGCCAGAATCACAACAAGTTGCTTGTATGCATTAAGATTGCAGGATCAAGAACATATTACTTTCGCCAAACTTGGCGATCCCAGTACCTTCTATTAATGTCCTAAACATCTCTTAACATGAATATTTTTGTACCTTTTCTAGTTTATTTGTTAAGTGATTGGCTCATTTTTATGCCACAATTCCCAAACTCTATCAAGTACTGGTGATCACTTGTAATAATATAAGTGACAAAACACTCTTTTGTTCTCCTGTGTGGATATCTTTGTCCATTCTTTGGAGCTTTTAAATTGAAAAGTCTGCTGAAATAGGAAATGGTAATCAGACCATGCTAATAGATTCCATCAATGCTGTAGTGGGCCAAGCGGTATTTGAATATTATGCCAAGATCACAATAAATTGCATCTATGTAACAAGATGGCAGGATCAAGAGTATACTCCTCTGCGCCAAACATGGCGATCCCAGGACCTCATATCAATGTCCCAATTGTTTCTGATCATGAATTTATTGCGTTTGAAAGTTCCCAATCATTTAACCCAGTGTTTGCTTCCATCAACTTTGACCAATAGTTTTATGGGCAGCGGTACAAAGTTGAACTTGCTCACTCTCGATGAAACTATATGCGCCAATCTCTTACTTCTCCATTCAGTTATTCGCATATTCTTTGATCGCCTCAATGGATATGTCAAGTGTTACCGAGTTTCCTTAGACAGCAGAATGAACACACAGTGTTTAAGCTTTATGAACCATGAGCCTGAAAACATGCACAGATTCTTATCTTTTTAGTTTGTTCACTGTATAATATCCTCTTAAAGTTAGAAATATACCTCATGGGACTTATTACATAGATTTAGTTTATTAGGATTTCAGAATTATATGTTCAGGTGATGATATTTTCACTGGTATCCAATATATGCAGTTCATGGTGAGCCATTACTTGGTGTTATCCGGGTGTGCTATAATATTGCTCTTAATAGGTATGCCTTGAGAAGGTGATTTTGATCAATTTGATTGGTTAGTTAACTAGTGGAATGACAATTGTTGAAATGTGTAGCAAGAGTCCAATAAATCAAGCAACAGCAAGGGCCATGCTTACGCAGATGCTAAGTATCATCTTCAGGCGCATGGAAACAGATGTTGTAAGTGATCTAATTTTTTAGTCTTTGATTTGGTACATGCTTGTTTAGATGGATAGAGACTGATCATTCATCATGCAAGTTAATCATTTTCCTTATTGTTCAGATCTCTTCCAGTTCTCCCGAGCCATCAGAAGTTAACTCCGAGGATGGGTCGATACCAGTGGTTGAAGAAGTGTCATCTAGTGATCATAATGAGCCAAGCATGACTTTGGGGGAAGCACTGTCCGTCAAGCAGATAAATAGTACACCTATCTCATCTGAAAAAGAAATTCAAGGTCTTATTGGTGGCTCCGATATAAAGGTACTTAAGAGCATTTTGTCATGCTTGCAGTTACAGAATTCCTCGTTTCCTTATTGCGGGGGCTGAAACTTGTTTTTTTCTGCCAGGGTCTAGAGGCTGCTCTTGAAAAGGCCGTGGATCTTGAAGATGGTGGAAAAGTCACGAGGTAGCGCTTTAATTACAAACTTGAGGTTACATATTTTGGTGTAGGATTATGTAAAAGCTATTTTGTGTTATTCATTTTCTCGTTGCACTTTGGAAAGTGCTGGGATCAAAAAGTTTTCATCCTCTAGGAAATTACGATCTAATTATCTCAATTTTACTAATTTTACTAATGTGTAGCTTCTGCAACTTAAATTGCATTTGCTTTCAGAGGGATTGGACTAGAGAGCTTGAATGTTGGACAACGTGATGCTTTGCTTCTTTTCCGTACTCTTTGTAAGGTTTGTATGCCTAGCACCTTATTTACCTTTAAGTATGTAAGGTTTGTATCCCTAGCATCTTATTTATCTTCAAGTTTCTCTAGCTTCTTATTTACCTTCAAGTATCGCTAGCATCTTATTACCTTTAGAGTTCATAGTTTCTTGTGCAATCACATTTTGAATCATTTAATGTGCTAACAGATGGGTATGAAAGAAGATAGAGATGAAATTACTTCCAAAACACGCATTCTTTCACTGGAGCTTCTGCAGGTAAGTTTTGGAGCTTCAGCCCTTACAAGTTTGTTCTGTTGTCAGTCGAATGGAAAAATCATTATTAATTTCATTTATACTTTGAAAGATCTAAAATTTTAATGTTCAGTCCTTACTTCTTCTTCTTTTCTGTGTGTGAATGATCTTTTTATTTATAGAAATGTCCACTTTTCCATTGACATGTGCTTAATATGGCATATACTCTTAAGGCCCCCCATTTTTATTTTCCTTTTTTGGTGCTTTCTGGATTGCCATTATTCTATTGGATGCTGATTATGCCCCTGTATGCTTTCAGTACTATGTTTTCAAGATTTTGTAGCACCCACCCATTCTTTTGACAGACTGAAGCTGATGGCATCTCCTACATGCATCTTCCCCTCATAAGTTCTACTATTCATTTGAGGATAAAATGCCACCAGTTTCTTCCATTTTCCTTTCTGAATCGTTTTTATATCCATTTCTTATCCTTGTCGTGTAATAACGAATTCATTTTTTGGTATTGCATGAGGTTGCTTTCTTTTATTTGGACACATTGTGTTATGTTTCAGTATCAGTGGCATATGCTTAAATATTTGAACCATATTGCAGCATGCATTGAATAGCATCATGGAGAGATGTGTTCTTTGATCAAGCATTGTTCAATACTTTCTTGTTAAGTGAAATATGGAGGGATACTTATATGTGGTAGAAATGATTGATCATTTATATTTACTAAATGCAGGGTTTACTGGAAGGTGTTAGTGTCTCTTTTACGAAGGATTTTCTTTTCATTGACTTAATCAAAGCTCACCTTTCATATGCACTATTACGAGCATCAGTGTCGCATTCTCCAGTAATATTTCAGGTATACATCCATTTTCATCTCTATCAATCAACTTTTGTGCTATAACTGCACAACATGTTTGTTGTCCTAAAAGTTCTCTTTTTATATCTCTCAGTATGCCACGGGAATTTTTACTGTTCTTTTGTTACGGTTTAGGGAGAGTCTTAAGGTAAAGCTGTCTTTTAGTTTATTTATTTTTATCTACTTTACATAAAAGAAGCAATTAGTTATTTACCTCCTTATTCAAGCTGATACTTAATCCTTTTCCAGGCTGAAATTGGCGTGTTCTTTCCTGTGTGCATTTTACGACCTTTAGATGGCTCGGACCTAACCCAGAAATTAAATATACTCCGGTATATCCTTTTCAATTAAATGCTAATGATTTGTAACACTAGTATAATGTATATCAACTGTTTGCCTGAGTTTCATCCTCATTACTGTCCTGACCTCAATTTCTACTCTTTCTGATTCCAATAGAAGTCCCATATCTTGCCACTGCCTATTTCTCATTGAAATATTGTTTCACTAAAGAATATTTTTTACTGAATTTAAATTGATAGGGCGTTGGAGAAAGTGTGCAAAGATCCTCAGATGCTTGTTGACCTTTACGTGAATTATGATTGTGATCTTGATGCCCCTAACTTGTTTGAAAGAACGGTATGCTTTTGTCTTGAGAAATAAGTAATTCAATTACTCAATGTTGAAGGCTTGCTCATTTTAAGGTTTCTTCTGTTCAGATTGCAACTTTATCAAAAATTGCTCAAGGTACTTTGAATGTAGATCCAAAGGCTGTTCCTACATCCCAGACTGGATCAATTAAAACATCTGCTCTTCAGGTTTAGCACCGTGTTATTCATCTTTCTTACCGTCATTTGTCCACTGGCTGACAGCTGTTGGCATTTTAGGGTCTTGTGAATGTGCTTAAATCACTGGTGCTCTGGGAGGCGTCTCGCAGAGAATCAGAAAGCCAGAATAAGATTGTCAAAGCCTCTCAGGCAGAAGTTTCGTCTAGAGAAGTTGATCAATTAAAAAATAAGGAAGGTTCACCTAGCAACTTTGAAAAGTTAAAGGCCCACAAATCCACCATTGAAGCTGTTGTTTCTGAGGTGATTGGGCACACTGTTTTTCTGTTCCTATAGTATGCAGCACATTAGCTGTCAGATTTTCTGGTATTTGGTTTCTCCTGTGTATGATTGCAGTCTTTTGGAAACTCAACGTTTTGTATGACATCACAGTTTAATCGGAAGCCAGAAAAGGGTATACAACATTTAATATCTACTGGGTTGGTGGAGAGAAATCCAGCTGCAGTTGCTCTATTTCTTCGAAATACTCCCAATTTAGACAAGGTACAATTATTTTCTGCTGTTGGAGCTATAATCTCCTGGGATTATTATGGTCATTGAGGAGAATATATTGCCTTTTTTTTATTGGCAGGCTATGCTTGGGGATTATTTAGGCCAGCACGAGGAGTTTCCCCTTGCTGTCATGCATGCATATGTAGATTCCATGAACTTTTCCGGATTGAAGTTCGATATTGCAATCCGTGAATTCCTTAAAAGATTCCGTCTTCCAGGTGAAGCTCAGAAGATAGATCGCATAATGGAAAAGTTTGCAGAGCGGTATACTTTCTTTTTCCTGCAATTTCATGTTTTGTGCGTATGGTCAGCTTCATACCAAAAGCTGAAATGTGGTCAAATAAGAGTATGATGAATTCCTCTCGGCTAATTTTGAGGTGTTCTATTATTTAATCTGTCTATTACTATGCAAGTGTTCCTTTCTTGTCATTGCTGTGTAAGAGATCTCATTCACCTGAAATCTGGTTTTTCTTGCATAAGCTATCGTTTTCTTAGAGGTTTAGTGTTTGCTATTTGACCCTTGTTTGCACAAACTAGATGAAAAATACAATTTTAGAAGGTCAAAGAGAAATGACAGACTGGCCTAGGCTTTACGTGTACGTATAACTTTAGTCTTTTTTCTTGGTAAGCAAATTTTTTATTGTTACCGGGCACTAGATGTGCCCAAAAACTTTACACTATGTTCTACGGAATAGATCTACTATGGCTCTACATCCCTGTATATTGTTTCTTTACATGTGTAAATCTTGATAACACAAACTCCAGTTTGGGTCATCCAGTCACTCAATGAGTAAGAAAATTCTGTCTTTGGAGTATGATTTATTCCATCAGCATGATGCGACTTGTCTTCTTTCCACTATCTCCCCAGTGTCTGCATCCTGTCAAAGTCTTTGTTTCACTGGGACTACTGTTTTCACATTTTAAGGATGCAAATTTCTTTTGCAGTTACTGTGCAGACAATCCTGGTTTGTTCAAAAATGCAGACACAGCTTATGTCCTTGCTTATGCTGTTATAATGTTGAATACTGATGCTCATAATCCAATGGTGTGGCCGAAAATGTCCAAAACCGACTTCGTTCGCATTAATGCTACCAATGATGCTGAAGAATCTGCTCCACAGGAACTCTTGGAGGAAATATACGACTCCATTGTTAAGGAAGAAATAAAAATGAAGGATGATCCTACTGGAATTTTAAAAGGCGGTAAACAAAAACAAGAAGTTGAGGAGAGAGGTCTTATCAATATTCTAAATCTGGCTCTTCCAAAGAGGAGTTCTGCAGCTGACACTAAGCCTGAAAATGATGCAATAATCAAACAAATTCAGGTTGTAATAAAAGACAAAGGGGGAAAAAGAGGTGTCTTTTACACTTCGCATAGGATAGAACTTGTGCGTCTCATGGTTGAAGCTGTAGGATGGCCGTTACTTGCTACTTTTGCTTTTACCATGGGGGAAGTGGACAACAGACCAAGGATAAATCTTTGTATGGAAGGATTCAAAGACGGTATACACATAACTCATGTTCTTGGGATGGACACAATGCGCTATGCCTTCTTGACATCATTAATAAGGTAAAATTAACTTTGTCACTGTATTATCTCATTTCTTGTATCTGATGAATTTGTGGTCCCTTAGTTTCTGTTGTGCCATCTTAAGCAATCCCAAATTCTTGGCTTTGTTATCAATCAATCCTAGTTCTGACAAGTTATTTCTGTACGAAATATTTTGAGTTAGATATCCTGCAAATTTTTCAGAGTTTATATGAGGTATCAAATTGCCGATGCTGTACTTCATTTCCTTAAAGAAGAGATCTTATTGTTATTGTTTAAATAATGCATTTTATTTTCCATTTGATACAAAGGGTAGGATGTGAGTGTATAAGCTGGTGGTGTATCAACTTTTCTAGAATGTCAAACGAAATCAAAACTGAACTACATACTAGCTGAACATCCTGTGCATTTAAAGGGTAGCATGAAAATTGAGCTACTAAAACTGAACCTTATAAGTTTGGAAGCTAACTCCAATAGGACTTTTTCTTGACTTTCCAACAGTCTCCTTAGCTGGCAAATAGATATCAATCATGAAAATGGGATGCATGCTTTATTATTGCTCGAGGTTTCCACATCCTGTTGATCATTTATGTTTTGAATTTACTGCAGGTATAATTTCTTGCATGCACCAAGAGATATGCGTGGAAAAAATGTAGAGGTGCTTCGTACCCTGTTTACCTTATGTGATACTGAGATTTATGCTTTTCAAGACTCTTGGTTTGCTGTTTTGGAATGCATTTCACGGCTTGAATATACCGTATCCTGGCCTGCCATGACTGCAACTATCATGCAAGGGTCGAATCAGATCTCTAGAGATGCTATTATTCAATCCCTGAGAGAACTGTCTGGAAAGCCAGCCGAACAAGTTTTCGTAAATAGCATGAAATTGCCTAGTGAGACAATAGTAGAGTTTTTTACTGCATTGTGCAGTGTGTCGGCAGAGGAATTGAAGCAGGTTCCTGCTCGTGTTTTTAGCTTGCAAAAGGTCGTCGAAATTAGCTATTATAATATGTCTCGTATTCGAATGGTAATTCCTTGTCCAGTTATTTTTTTACCTAGATAAATATCACCATTTTCTATCTTTGTTTATTGTCCATAAGTTACGTAATCCTACTGGCTTATCTGAGATATTTATTCTACTATTTCAATACCAAGTTATCTGGGTACTCTTAACCTGCATGCCCTAATCTTACTCGATAGATTCAGATTTATAATAGTTTTACCTATGACTAGAATGTGACGCCAAAAATTGAGAAGAGCAAGTGTTAGCATTGTAGATTTAAGATTGATCTGTCCTCTCTCGATAATGATATCACAATTGGCTTGCATGACCGTACTGATTCTTGTATGTGCATACCCTCCTTTTATAGGTTTGGGCAAGAATATGGTCTATATTGGCCCATCATTTTATCTTTGCTGGGAGCCATCCTGATGAAAAAGTTGCTATGTACGCTATAGATTCTCTACGTCAACTTTCTATGAAATATTTGGAGCGTGCGGAGCTTGCAAACTTCAGTTTCCAAAATGATATATTGAAACCATTTGTTGTTCTCATCCGGAGCAGCAGAAGTGAATCTATACGGAGGCTTATTGTGGATTGTATTGTTCAAGTATGCATGCCTAAACTCTGTCGTGTATCTTTGTGTTTTACTTTTTTTATACCAACAAATTTCGGTGTGCATAACAGATGATAAAATCTAAAGTTGGAAGCATAAAGTCTGGCTGGCGGAGTGTCTTCATGATTTTTACTGCTGCTGCCGATGATGATTTGGAACCTATAATTGAAAGTGCATTTGAGAATGTGGAGCAGGGTAAAGACTCAGTTATTTTTGTAAATTCTTGTCTTCCTTGTGGATTTGTATAAAGATCATTTCTGACATAGAGGAACGGTACAGTTGTTTTGGAACACTTTGATCAGGTGGTTGGGGATTGCTTTATGGATTGTGTGAACTGCCTTATTGGATTTGCCAATAATAAAAGTTCACATCGGATAAGTTTGAAAGCCATTGCTCTGCTTCGCATATGTGAGGATCGTCTTGCAGAGGTTTGTCACACATTTCTTAATTGAGGGCGTTTGATTCTTTTGCTCTTTTTTTTTCTTTTTTCCAAAACAAGTATTTTAGTGAATTCTTGATCTAATTTCTTGAAATATGGTAAAAAATGTGATCATATATTTGAAGGTTTTGACTCCGACGTGATGTTATATGTGAGTCATTATGTAGGTTGACCATGAGTATGATAGAATCCAACTTTGGAAGTAATTTTTGTTTGAAATCCATTTTAATGATCTTATTTTTTGGCTTTTTTTTCTTTGGGCGGGTGGTTAGTGGTTGGATGGGAGTGGAAAGTTCTTTCTTGCTTTTATAGCACTTGGAAAACAGTTTGTCCGTGGGGGAAGTCCGTGTCAATGACAGATTGTTCTGTACCTCTATTATTTATATTTATTATTTTATTTTTTTTCTGTACCTCTATTATCGACTAAAGATCACATTTTATTGTTTTTAGTGTTGTATTTTCCTATGTTTTCTCTTGAGATGATTAGAATCCGGTGAATTATCAGATTTTTTTTGGTGGACATCGCTTTTCTAATTATTCGATAAAAAGATCATCTTTGTAAGTAGATGCCCTTTGTTGTCTCCTAATTCATTCTGATTGAAAAAATATCATGATTTTTAACTATGACAAAATTATAAAGAGAAAAACTGGACATTTGAACGCCAAATCTTTACTTTGTTACTTCAAATAATTTTTATTAAATTGTCCTGCATATTTAGTTTCAAGGATTGTGATCTTTTCTCGTGATCTTGTTTGAAATGTTCCTATATTTTTGGCTCATGGTCTATTTTACTTAACGGATATCTGCTGTGACCAGTGATTATTATGTGTGCTTTGAAGCCTATTGACATCACTGCAAATAGGCTTCAAAGCATTATATTCAATTTTGACTTAAATATTTCAGATGAATAAAAAAATGGCGATTGTGTTTTTCTCATTTTCTACCATGTATTTCAGGGCCTTGTGCCAGGTGGTGCTTTGAAGCCTATTGACATCACTGCAGATGAAACTTATGATGTTACTGAGCATTATTGGTTCCCTATGCTTGTGGGTCTTTCTGATCTGACTTCTGATACTAGGCTAGAGGTCAGAAACTGTGCACTTGAGGTTTTGTTTGATTTGCTGAATGAGAGAGGCAGCAAGTTCTCTTCTTCATTCTGGGAGAATATTTTCCAGAAAGTCTTGTTTCCTATCTTTGATAATGCAAGACATGCTGGAAAAGAGAGTTTAACGGCTTCTGAGGATAAATGGCTTCGTGAAAGCAGCATTCATTCATTGCAAATGCTTTGCAACCTTTTTAACACTTTTTACAAGGTATTGATAGAATAAAGTCGGTAGCTAATGATATATGTCCTTACTATTGGAGGTGCTAAAGCATCCGGCTGCTGTTGGGTTTGCATTGCACAACAAAGTTTCTACTGAACTGTTAATTTCACCTGCATTTTGCTTGTTCCACGATCCTAAATTGAACATGCAGTGCTGAGTGAACATGAGTCTATCCTCTCACTAATGAAACTGTGAAATTCATGTTCTTTAAGCATAGATTTTGAGGTTTCTTTCCTATAATCAACTTGTGATCCTTGTTACTGATTTGCTTCTTAAACTCAGGAGAGATAATAGGAATAAGTTCCTTTCTCATTTTATTTTCAATGGGAGTCGTATTACTGATTCCAGCTGCTTCTGCATATTTGAAATTTGAGGGATGTTAAATTACTCTTTGATTATTTATAAGTTGATATTTACTTATGCAGGATGTGTGCTTTATGCTGCCTCCATTGCTTAGCTTACTATTGGATTGTGCCAAGCAAACAGATCAATCTTTAGTTTCAATATCTTTGGGTGCACTGGTGCATCTTGTTGAAGCTGGAGGACACCAATTCAATGATCACGACTGGGATACTTTGTTGAAATGTATAAGGTACCTACCTGTAAATGCTCTCCTTAAAAATTTGTATCTGGTTGGTAAAGTGTTGGCAACATTCTATTTGTTCAGCTAAACTATGTTTATTGGTTGAAATCAGGGATGCTTCATACACGACACAGCCTCTTGAGCTTCTTAATAATCTGGGTTCTGGGAACACAAAACATATAGTTTTTGAAAGAGATGTGGATAGCCCTACTCTAGCTAATAGTGGCAATCATCATACTCTCTATGAAAATGGGAATACAAACGAAACAGATGACGATTCAGAAGGAATTGCATCAGATCACAATCAAGAAACAGTGCGCCCACTGGATATGGATGGCACGGAAGGTTAGCTTGAGAACATGATTTACCAATATTAATCCTTCTAAGTATATGCAAATTTTTCAAAAGCTTGTATTTTTTAACACATTTTTGCAGGCTTGCCATCACCATCTGGGCGACGTGTGGGACCTACTGATGGTGGAGGCCTGCAACGTACTCAAACATTAGGACAAAAAATCATGGGAAATATGATGGACAACCTTTTCATGAGAAGCTTTACATCGAAGCCGAAGAACCGTGCATCTGATGTC
>JAOWBN010249891.1:0-11650 GCA_028565015.1 Pinguicula moranensis | reverse complement strand
AAAGTTTATGAATTTCAGTTTTATTTCTGAACTTGCATTTTATGCTATAAAGATTGCAGTTTTGCATAAAGAATAAAGACTGAACTCTTCAGGGCTAAAGGATGACCAATTGAAAATAGACATGTTTGATCACATAACATGTAATTTCTATGCTACTAATCCATACTTGATCTATGTCATTCAAATATATTGGTGTGGTGATCATTGAAGGTTTAGTTATGATTAAATGTGACAAAAGCCTCTTTGGTTTTATACTAATATAGGAGATGGACAAGATTGAAATTAAAGTGATAATTGAAAGTGAAATAGCAACGAAAGCGCGCCTAAAAAAATATGATATCATTGTACATGTAGTCCAAGTGGGAGAATGTTGGAATTATTTAAATTCTAATTGGTTGTAAACCGCATATACAATAATATCATGAAGATTTTTTATTTTAAGTAATGGGCTTAATTAAAGTGATGTCATTATAGAAGCCCACAAGTATCAAACTGGTATGAGCTTTTATTAGTGAATACCCATATACATTAATAGTCTGATGGGGCCTACTAATTATTATCTATATAAAGGGGTTATGGTCCCCATAAGCAAACAATTGCGTACGGTTTCTTGCCTCCCATTCACGAAAATCTCAACAGACGCAACATTTGGCTTGTGGAAGATCATTGCCACTGCTTCTGCTCCAAGAACTCTTACAAGATCAAGAACAATGAATTCCGGTATGCTTTCGCTTTCAGTTTGCAGTATGATTTGTGTTCTAATTTCTTCATATCAGATCTGACATCAGATTGATGAAAATCTAACAATCAACTGTTTATTTTAATTTAATATACTTTTGTATCAACTGTTTAAATCTGTGCAGACGTGTTTATATTTTTTGCAAAACTGTGCAGATGTGTTTATCCACTATTTTAAATACAACACGCTAGCATTTTTTTCTTTCAAAAATATATTCTAGTTGAATACACAACAGACGTGTGCATATATGCTTTGAAAATGTTTGTTGCACACGTCCGTGTTCGCCAACTTTGACTCAGCAACCAATTCATATATAATGTTTTTTTTGGTAATCGAATATTGTATTAATGAAGAAAAGTTAGAAAGAACAAAATAAAATGCATCTCCAACTCTGCTTCCAGAGTGCAGAGGCTACATCCGAGTACATGTGAGACTAAAACTAGCAGGCTATCATAATCCCAAACATCTCACTGGTAGATGTGGCTAATGAAGATCCATATTCCTTCCTGTGAAAATGATCGAGCAGCAGAGATGGGGCTGGCGGAACCATTCAGAAATTGTGATTCCCATGAAAGGCTCCTTGTGGGCTGCCGACCAATTCCAAGTTTGAAGCTTGATGTAGTCTGCTGCAGCAGAGATACTGGAATCCGTCTCAAAGCAAATGTCATTTCTTTCCTTCCAAATATACCATATCATTGCTTGCCATAAAGCTTTCCACGGATTTGCTCCCACTTTACGATTGACTAGTCCCACATGGCTGTTGTATTGCTTGTGTATACTGTTAAGTCCCACATAGCATAATCCAAACCATCCATATATTTTTCCCCATAATTCATATGCTAGACTGCATTCTAAAAAGAGATGTGTAGTGGTCTCAGTCTGCTTTCCACAGTGGACGCACCTCTGCTCCACCCTGTCTATGGGAACTCCTCGCTTGATCAGGTTTTCAATGGCTTGAAGTCTATGTAGCATAGTTCTCCATGCCAACATCTGAACTTTCTTTGGAGGGAACTTGCACCAAACAACAGCTGCAGCACGGGTCTGAGAACCTGCATTATGAACACATTGTGTAAGTAGAATGATATAAGTAGATGCAACTGTATATGATATGATCTTCAATTGAAATTCCGTTCTTATTATCAGCTAATGCAGAGTATTCTAATTCATATGAAGATGTGGATTCGAGGACGAATCCTTCCCATGAGGGAGGGGATGATGTGATTATTGGGGGTCCAAGATGAATTTGGATTCTTGCATGGTTTAAAGTAATTGGACCCTGTAATATAAATTACAGCAAAATGCAGTTTTGTGATTTCTTTCAATCGGAGGTACAAACATTGTCTGATTGATCTGAAAAATTAAACTGGAGTCAGAGTACTCATTGGGCATCATCATGTTTAAAGGAGATTGAATTTGAACCGTCGGATCGTGAGAAATAAATTTTGGAACTGACTGCTTTCGTTCATTCACGATCTGCTATTTACAGCACTGCGTAGCCTCGGTATTGTTGGAGATCAAAGGTCTGAAAGTGTTATGATCGAACTAAATTTTTACCCAGGGATAGAAAGCTTCTCAATACATATTCTGACAAAAGGATATTAAATTCTAACGGTCCGATGATGAGTTATTACTTTTGGAATATACTATTATTAAATTGGAAGCTGCAAGCAATTTGTCATAGGTGCAACTGGAGAGACAGAGAAGGCTCTGGAATCTTGGCGGGGAAAAGGAAAGCGGACGAATAGGAAACCGAAGGAGATGATGAAAGTCGTGACCACACGTGGAAAGGAAAAGGAAAGTTGAAGAAACGCAAATCTCGAAGAAACGTTATTATCTGTTTTTACTTCTTTAAGTTTTATGTTGAAATTATGTACGGACAAATGGTAGTATTTAAAGTATGCGTGTAAGTGAGGGACAGTAGCTGATGTGTAATCTGGAGTTTATCTATTCTAAGAAAGTCCTCTTACCTTTCTCTTCTTCGTCTTCTCAATACCTCTCGCCGCCTCTCCTCTCCTATTTCCGTACGTGTGTGTTATTCAAGTTATACTAGTTATAACAAATTTCCTGTCTGTTGCCCGCCCCGTCTTTTGCGTACCACTAAACGATTACAATCAAATCCCAGCCAATATGGGCTATCAAAATAAAATTGCAAACTTGACGTAGTCTGCGTCTAGAATATTTTTTTTGTCCAAATGCAGAGGCGGAGGGAGATAAATTTTTTTTGAAAATATATTAAATTTTCATGCTTATTTGAATATTAAAAAAATTAAATTTTAAATTTTAAAAACTAAAATTCTTATCGTCAAAACCCATCATTATTTGTAAAAATACATCAAAGCTAAAGTTTATTCAGATCCTAAATATTTGATCAATTAAAATTATTATTTTTTATAACTATTGAAAAATAAATTATTTCATCACATTATAACAAAATTTTATTTACCCTTAAGAGTTGACTCCCCTTAAAAAAAAAAATTTGCCCCCTAAATTATTTTTTTGGGACCCTAAAGAATAAATAATTAAATTAATAACTATAAACATCCTTTGGTTTTCCGGAGACTCTCAGTACCCATGAACAAACACCAACAACACACACTTGGAGATCTATACAAATTATTTTCTTCATCATTTCAAGATTATATAACGCGCTTGCATTCAATCCTCTCACATTTTCCCAAGCAGTTAGCAGCATTTGATTGAAATATTGGCCACAGAAAAACCTCCTTTTCAGATCCTTTAGACCCCGTATTCAAGAGAGTTGGCTAACTTTTGTTTATTGCATTCGGAACCAGAGACAAGATTCTGAAGTGACATTTACTCATTCTGAACCTGAAGGACAATTATCGCCGTTTGTTTACTTTTCAGCGAACCCCATTTCAATTGCTCCTCCACTGACTGATTTTGCGAGGCCCAGGTGGAGTTAAACTTGTTTTACTCGTGTTCAGGTTTCACTTGGTCTTGTTTTGTGAATTTCGGCGTTTTCTTGAAACTCCGACGTTTACGTCGTCTGCATTGTTGTCGGTGTAGTTGCATTGTGATTGTCTGCTGTTTCTTTGGTGTGGAATAATGATGGTGTTAAGTTTTTTGATCATTAGTCTTTCTGTATAAGTTGGAAGGATTATTGATTCTCTGACTCGTCCTGGTTTTACAGGCCTTGCAGTTACGGGCTATTCAGCTTGGGAGTTGGAGTGATCATTTCATATCTTTCACATTCTTATGCAGAGTGATCTGTTTTGGATAGTTCTGCGAGGACAAATTTGAGGAGCTGTTATCGTATGAATGGTTGCTTAGAAGGCGTGTCGGAATGGAAACAAGGATTACCAAACAACTTTTGTTGACTTACCTTTATGTCTTAGTATATGTGATTCTATCTTCCGGAGTTATTCTCTATAACAAGGTAGGTATTCTTTCATGGAAATGCTCATGTACATTGAAAATGACAAGAAAAGATGTTGATTTTATTTTTCTGAGTTATCTGAACCTTTCATGGAAAATGACAAGAAAAGATGTTGATTTTGTTTTTCTGAGTTATCTGAACCTTTCTTGGTATCGTTATTTTACTTTTTTTTCTTCGTATTTTGGTGTATTGTTTTAATCGTGGTTGTTTGCCAATTCTACAGAAAACTATCACTGAATGGCTGATGCAGTGAATATCCTGTTAATAAAAGAACCTATTGTTTGTCCAAGAAAGACATCCATGTTGTCATTATTTACTTTCTCTAAGAGTCATGTTGTCGTTGTTTATATACTTATCTTGAAATGGCAAATTGAGATTTTGCTCAGCTACTGCTGCTGATGGATACTCAGTGAGCACATTTGAGGTTCTATTTTCTGCTTATAAATACACAAACTGAGAACTATTCTCCTGATACTTACTATTTGTTTGCAGTGGGTTCTATCACCAAAGTACTTCAATTTCCCATTTCCTATAACGCTTACAATGATTCACATGGGCTTTTCGGGCTTTATAGCGTTCCTTCTGGTCCGTGCTTTTAAGGTACAGATTACATGGATAAACTTGTACATTGTGACATGAAGTCTACTTCGAATTTCGAAACTTATAGCCTTATGCTCTTACAGCATTGTCTTCTGATTTTTATGTCTATATAGAATTGAGTAAAAAACTTAATGAACCATTACTTTCATGCCATGGCCTAAACAACATTACTTAAGAAGGGAACTAATGGGGAAAGTAAAGCTCAACATTATTTTCATGGCATGTCCTAAACAGTTTCATAGTTCGCATCTTGGTTGATAAAGAAAATAGAAGTTTTGAAAGCATGTTTTTTTTATAGGTGTTTTGAAAGCATGTTAATTCAACTGTATGAGGAGTCTTGCATTTAGCAGCAAATCCAGGACTTTCCAAGGATCTCCAAAATGGAATTTCCATGATAATACTTCCAAAATGTCTTTCCTACCTTCTTCAGAATTTTGTCACACTATTCTGTTTGAGGGCATTTTCCTTGCATTTTTGTCATATAGTTAAACCATGAAAAAGCCTATTGTCTCCATCCTACGTTGATTTAGAGCCAATACTTAAAAACATACCATGGCATGGCTTGCTCACTTATCTTCTCTTTTGTGACATGACAACATCCTTTGTCTGCATATTATAAACAGTTGGCCTCCTATACTGCTTTTTCTCATCTCTTTATTTTATCACCCTAACCTCTGGTCACTTCTTGACTTCAACTTATATTCAGGTTGTCTCGCCAGTGAAGATGACTTTTGAAATGTAAGAAACACACACCTTTTCTGGTAATTAAGAAACATACACCTTACTAGACCCTTGCATGACCATACTTATTGGAATTTACAGATACGCCACCTGTGTAATTCCTATAAGTGCATTCTTCGCAGCAAGTCTTTGGTAAGTATATCTTTTTGGAGTCGGGTATCTTATATGTTTACCCCGGAGGTGATCCAATAATTCTAACAAAATTCCTTTAGTTGTGATTTTGAAAATGAACAAAATTCCAACTGCATCTAACATGCTGAACATGTAAAGTGCGTGAAATGAAGCTTACTGAGCAGCAAAGCCAAAAATCAATAACTCAACGAGGACCCTTATTATGAAATGGGCATCTCTCCAAACATCTTATGCAGGAAGTTGAAATGTCATCAGTGTAACTATTTCCTACAGAAACTGAAGCAAATTTGGATTGTACTTCTAAAGACTCATCCCTAACCCAGAAAAACTTCAATACATGAAAGGAACCATGAGCTCATACCCTACAGTACTATCAAGCGTTTACCTTAACAAATTCCTGGTCAAAAATTGCCTCCGCCTCGAAATCTGGAGTTGCATTTCCAACTGATCAAAAAACTCCACCGTCTGGTGTCCGGTCGTAAAGCTCTGACTCTGGGTCTTGAGGAAGGGAAGCTCTCACCTAAGGAGATAGAAGTGGTGGAAGATACCGAGTTGGAAGACAGCGAGCGTCGAGGCCGAGCGGTGAACACAGGTCACAGCCTCACAGGCGACTAAGACTCGAAGACGAAGGAAAGTATCCGTCTGTTGGACTGTGATCTTAGCCCAAAATTGACCCCGTGCTAAAGCCCGGGCCCGCCGACATATAGGTCCGCCATTGTCGGAGACAACGTTGGATTTGATGGATATAACTTGGATCTCATGCTTTGTGAGTGACTAGTGAGAGCTAATTTCAACGTTGTATCTCATTGATTCGGTAATAGACGGTTCTCTCCATGTGAAAAATGGACCGGGCTCCTACAAAACGGGTATAAAAAATCATCTATTTTAAATAAAATAAAATAAATTGACCCAATGCACGAGAATAAATAAATAAATAAATAAGAAATGACAGATGTTTTATAATGGTAGTACGTATAATTCATAATGTATAGGGTAAATACATATAATTATATATAAATATATATTGATTGTGATCGTTTCAATTGTATGATTTTTGTAATTCTCAATCTTAAAATTTATATATAGAGAAATCTAATATAAAGAATACACAGACTTTTTAGAAGAGTTTTAACATCTTTTCCTTTCTCGCAGGTTCTTTAGATTATAATATATTATCATCACAAGTGCCTTACCGCAAAACCTCGATTACATCAAGGTATTTCAATCTATTTTTTCTTAATTGTTGATCTATCGATTTTTAATTTTTCAGAATTTCCTAAAATCTTGAAAATCAGTAGACACATGAACAATAACACCACTATCAGCCCATCAACCAAAAGATTCAACATAGAAAATGCAACATTTTTGAAAGAAAGACTTACGCGGCTTAGATTCACTCTGATTCTTGATTTTTTTTCAAAGCACGACAATCCTTCTTAATGTGTCCAAGTTTATTAAAATGAAGACACAAGCTTTGAGGAAATTCATCTGATTTTCCTGATTAAAATTCTTTATAGGATTTTTCTAAAACTGATTTTCCATTTCTTTTTTTTAGTTAAATAAACTTTTATTATAATGAATGAATGAAATATTATGCCATTAGTACATAATGGGCCTTTTTTGCCCATTATTTGCTAATTGCCCAATACATTTAGCTCAATTGTCCATTCATAACCTCAAGAGGCCATCTTATCCAATCTGCGAGACTGTACCCTCTCAAGAAGCTTCTTGATGACTGATCGTCAGCCAGGTTTGTACTTGAAGAGATTCCAAGATTTCAAGATGTGATTTGCTTTCAAGTTGGAAGATTACCTTATTTCTGTAATTCCATATTTGCCAGTTTGCCGTCAAGCAGATCACTCGGCAATATTTCTTTTGTGTTCTTCTTCTCAGAAGTCCCATATGTACAACATAGTTAATCTAAGGATTTGAGTCGAGCACTACAACCTGTTGAAGCCATTGATATGTCAGCACAAAAAATGAGTGGATCCAGGAACATCTTGCAAATACATGCTCTGCTTTTTTTAGGTCTGTGCCACATAACTTGCAATTTACATCTGACTGATCACATTTTGTTTCTGTAGGTTATCAATGGTTGGAATTCCAGTCAGAAGCAGTCGCCAGATGAATGCACAAATTTTCAATGGTATGTTGTCCTGCCACACCGAGTTCAGCACTTGATTTTGCTCTGCAATTACTCCTCTGCTTCTCCTAATCAGCTGATAAGCATTTTTTTACTGTGTATTGCCCCCCTCACTCATTGTCCCACAGCCACGAGTCTGATTGCTGTAATGGTCTATATTGTGATATTTCGTGTTGGAGTAGTAGTATGTAACTCCATCATACTCTACTTTAGATGCTATTGTATGTGTTTTATCTTCTGCAACTTGATACAGTCCTGCATATTTTTTGCATAATCTATTGTGGCCCATCCACTTATATGTCCAAAATATTGTATTAGCTCCATTCCCTACATTTCTTATAACACTGCTTAGGAACCAATCCTCCAGTTGGATGAATTTAAGTATATTTTTCCACCAGCAGGATGCTTTAACTTCCTTGATGACACCTTGATCTTCAAAATAAATACATCGAAGCACCTTTCCATATGTATACTTTAATAGATTGTTCCAACTTTTTTTCCATCTCCTAGCATTTTCCATCCCCATTTGAGAAATAGAGCTTCATTGAAAGCTCCCATCTCAATAACTCCTAATCCTCCATGTTCTTTCTTCTGTGTGATTTGATGCCATGTAATCCAAGGTATTTTTCTTCCCCCCTCTTGACCTCCCCATAGGAATTGCCTCTGAAGATGTGTGATTATGTGTGATTTTCCATTTCTTCTTGAAGTTCTTCTTCTTAGGTTTCCAGATGGACTAGGCTTAACAATTTCTTCTATCCTCACCATCTTTCTATCCTCTTGATGATCAATCTAATTAGTGAGATGCTCAACGGTCCAGTTTGATTTAGCCAATGTATAGAAATCCTCAATGAACTTTATATGACCCATGAAAGAAATTTATGATAGTAGAAACTATAGTTTTGCCAGTCAATGTTCCACCACCAAAATTTAACTATTCAATTAGAATATTGCTTCAAATCTTTCTCATACTTGATTTTTGCATCATCATCATCACTTCCAATTTGCGGCATAATAGGTGCATTCTCTACGAATATGATGTTCTTTAAAGGGTAAAATATTAAGAGTGACTCTTTGTTTCCAATCCACATAATTAGTACCATTTAAACACCTCAGATTTGAGGATATAAGCAAACACGAATCATATGAAATGGCATTCATGCTTTTATTTAATCACCATAATTTATCACTTACCTATCCATTGGGGATTGGTGACAAAGAGGAAGAAATAAATATCAAAACACCTCCCACTTACCCGTGAGGGATTCATGGAAAATACTTGATCATTTTTTTTTTTTTGTGTTCATTACAATAATTATTAGCGTTCATTTCCTATTCGTAATGATTCTTTCTCGTTTTCGCTCAACTCACTTTTTTTCTCACCCTCTTTTGTTTATTTCTTTTCACCTTTGGCTTCTTTTTCTCTCTTTTGTTTTTTCTCACTCGCTTTTCTCTCACGCTCCTATTTTTCTCTTATATTACTTTTTTGTTGATTTAACAATCAACATGACCTACCTCACATAGGATAGAAGTGAAAAAAATAGTATTTGTACCTATGTAATGATTTTAAATTTATGTAATAAATTCCGCACTAATCAGTTTACGAAAAATTAGAATTCTATGATTTTTTTCTTTGCATAAACTTTTTATGATACAAAAATAAAGTGCACGATGCTTACTAGACTATTTTCATGTTCTAGAAATGACACATTTTTGCAAAATTGGACTTTAATGCATTATATACTTTGACAGCAAATTTTTTATCATGGGTTTTGGATGCTGAGATCCACCTAAAGGTAAAAATCCTAAGTTACACGATTAAAGTTGAAAAAAAGGCAATACCCCAAGATCGAGCTAAAGCGTTGATATTCTTGAGGCATACTATCCATGATGAACTCAAAACAGAATACCTGACGGTCAAAGATCCATTAAAACTGTGGACAAATATACAAAAATTCCACGAAAACCAAAAATTTGGCTGTTGAAGGCACGATATGATTGGACCCACTTGCGCCTCCAGGACTTCAAGTCCGTTAGTGACTATAACTCAACATTATTTAAAATAACGCATGTTCTAAAATTATGTGGTGAAAACATCATATATTTTGAGATGCTTTAGAAAACATACTCAACATTTCATGCTTTTAACATAGTTCTGTAACAATAGTACAGAGAGCAAAAGTTTACTGAGTATACATAACTCATTTCATGCCTGCTAGTGGCCGAGCAAAACAATACATTGCTCCTGAAGAATCATCAAGATTGGCCCACTGGATCTAAGCCATTTCCAGAAGCAGATGGTTTAAATGTCCAATGGCAAAATCGTTAAGGACAATATCAAGGAGGTAGAGGCAATCATTCCCGCGTGCGTTATTCAAGCAGGGGGAGAGGTAGATATAATGCTTATAATGTGCCCCTAAGGGAAACAGGTGGGCCAAACTTGGAAATCATATTCCAAGTGTTATCGTTGTAGAAAGAAAGGACATTGGTCCATAATATGTCGGTCCAGTAAAAGAGTTGTTACTGAGTATCAAGTATTCATGAAAGCACCAAAATTGTCCCCAGAGGGTTATACTATAAAAATTGAGGCAAACTTTGTTCGACCCAAAAAAAAACCTAGAAGCATTCTTCTAGCACAAAATTGATCGCATATGATACATTTGATGGTGATCAAGATGATATTCTCTAGAAAATATTTATCTCATTTTGAGACGATTTCATGCTTAAGGATTATTATAGTATTGTTATTATTGTTTAAGACAATTATCTCATTTTGCTAATCTTATGTGTTCATTTATCTGAAGATATGGGTGATAAAATATTTTAAGTTAATAGTGCTACGATGCATTCAATCTTTAAAGAAGAAAAATATGTCGATAGTTTGAAAACTACTAAAGCAAAGCTGAAATCAAAGTTCAAAGTAAAGATGAAAAATAAAGCTCAACAAAGTTCAAAGCAAAGATTAAAAGCAAAGCTGAAATCAATGAAAGCAAACGGTTAATTATGTGACATTATTGCCGTTTCTAGTAAATGGTCCCATGTTTGTCTCCTTAAGTAGAAATGCGGCTTTTGCTAGATTGCTTACTTAGATTATTAAATTACGAGCACACTTTCCAGATCATCCGATCAAATAAATAAGATTGGATAATGCTGCAGAGTTCACATCTAAAACATTTAATGCTTATTGTGTGTCCATTAGCGTAGATGTTGAACATGTTAGTGTTATGTCCTAAGGCCAATCACCTTAGGTCTATGTATTAACACTTTAATGTTGTATATATGATTGTGACAACCTTCACTACATGTTTATTTATAACATCTAAAATAGTGAAGCCCAGCATTGATAACATAGAGTGTATCACAAAGAGTTGTGATGATGAGACCACTCTAATTAAAGTTATCAATACTGAACATCCCTAACCATAGTATTAGTGAGACAAATTTTATTTAATACGGATAGGTTAGCATGTTCTAGCCAATTCCTTTTGAAGGAAATAGTTGATCTAATCAACTATAGTATAATGACACTTGAGCTAGAAACATGGATGCTTGTAGTTGCCAAGTACATCGAATTGACTTGCATAGAGGTCACCATATTATCAATGGATGATACTCTAAAAAATAGCTGGTCTAAGTGATCCTTAGACTTGAGATCACCATATATAGATCTTGAGTATGGATGTCATTCTTTGATTTTATTCGAAGTTACACAGTAAATGGATAACAATGGGTAGTCTTGAGAATGGTTTGAAGTACGGAAAGATTATGAGTGATCAATGAAGGATTCACCGCTCCTAAAATTTTAGGAGAAGATATTCCTATGGCCATTTGTAAGAAGTCATATTATCCATTGCAAAGCACAAGTTTACTTAGAAAGAGTTTCTAATTAGAACTTAATGAT
>JAOWBN010249880.1:0-11650 GCA_028565015.1 Pinguicula moranensis | reverse complement strand
AATAATAAATTAATTATGTGGGACATGATTAATTAATTTTGTGATCAGATCCAAACTGTATTGAGTTGAATTTATCGAACGTAATTAATTCAACAACCCGGATGAGAAAAAAAGAATTGGGCCTCGATGAGATCGAGCCCAACTCAAGGGGGTAACAAATTGGGCCTTGGAATTTAATCAAAGGCCTAACCTCATTGGACAACTTCCCCACCCCATCCCTCACACCAACGTGATAAAATCTCCTCTCTTTCTCTCTTCTTCTCTCGATACAGACCCCGACTGAAATTCTGAAATATAGAAATCAGATTCTGTAACTCTCTCGATTACGAACAAAGGTCTAGCAATCATCTCAATTCTGTCAAGGAGTGAACACATTAGACGTCTTCTCAATTGGAGACTCGGGATCACAACTGAAAAGGATTCGAGAAAGATTTCGACATCGCAACTGAAAAGAATTTTGGAATCACAACTGAAAAGGATTCAAGAAGAATTTTTGAATCCCAGATGAAAAGGATTTTGGGATCACAACTGAAAAGGATTCGAAAAAGATTTCAACTCCGGAATTGAGGTGCACAATCTACAATCCTTTAAGCTTATATTCATGCTATTATCAAGTAATCCTGACATTTGCATATGTTCTCTTGATATTCCGCCTCGTTGTTGAGAATTTTTTTGAAATTATACACAAATCCCAACAGGAAAAGTGCATGGTTGAATGGGGACTTGATAAGGTATTAACCGTCATCACTGACAATGCATGCAACAATGACAAAGCCTTGGATAATTTGAGAGAGCAGCAAGTGAAAAAGTTTTGGGGTAACATGGGCGAAGTTATAGGGCAGCATGAAAACCTGCATATGAAATGTGTTGCACACATCTTAAACTTAATTATGCAAGATGGATTAAAGGAAATCGATCAATTCGTGCAAAAAATGAGACATGTGGTGAAGTATGTAAAGTCTTCACATCTAAGGGAATATGCTTTCAAGACATGTTTTCATCCGTTACCACCACCATCACCACCGACTATCGATAAACACTCCTAGGCATCCCATTGTTCTTGTACCAACTAATAAGTTCTTCTCCTAGAGTTTCATCGTGCTCAAGAAAGTTTGGAGACCACAACTATCGAAGTTCAAGCTCCCCATGATCCATTCAAGATTGCATGACAAGCTTCTTGATGTGAACTTGAAACCCCAGGTCCGTGTGACTAAGCATATGCTGGCCATGAGGATAACTGGCTCATGTGGATGGCCGCTAATGATGAAATGAGACAGGATGGATCCAATTGCTCCTAGACAACGAGGTACACAAAGTCGAGGACCTCACAATGGCCGAGGATGTTCTGGAAGATGAATGAATCTATCTATGTGAACTTATGTGTGTTAAGGGACATTTTGATGGCACTTTGTGATTTTAGTCACTTTTGGAAGGTCGTTTGTGTATGAGTAGGCATTGTACTAGGACCTGACTTAGCCCCTGTTTTGTGCAGCCTTCTTAAAATTATAATTTGCTTATAAGCACCTTTTTTCAAAAAATAACTCCTCATTTTTTGAAAAAAAGGTTCTTATAAGTCAATTATAAATATAAGAAGGCTGCACAAAACACTCTCTTAGATTACTTTTCCTAACTTTTTTTAGGCATTGTACTTGGAAGACAGTTGGTTATGTTTTTGAACTTTTTGTTGGTTCGTGGTTATGTTAAATGGAGCTAACTTAGATGGAAACATACATGTTGAATTGAAGATAGGGGCACAACCAATATTTAATATTTTTTAATAACATGACCGATTTATCAAACGAAATCATTGATGAACCCTAACAGTCAACAACTTATCATTCGGTATCTAAATCAAATATAACATCAATCAAATAAAATATAGCACCAATGGATTACTTATCCCATCAACCACACTCAATTCCGGACTTCCGGTTTGATAACAAATAACAATGATGACTGTAACCGAACGGACACCAAATTGTTGACTTAGGACTATTTATCCGGCACATGTTGTCCCAACGGCCATCTCCTCGATCACGGGACTTTTTTAGTGGTCGAGGGTTCGATTCTGGCTGGAGCACATATATCGCAGGATATCTGAATTAGTCTGGGTGAGCCTCCACCTAAAATATTGAAGTGGGATCAAACTTCTTATTACTTACCAAAAAAAAATGTTGACTTAGGACTGGTTCTGCTAAATGCTTTAATTTTTGATCTGGCCTTTCAGTCCAAGTTTTTATATGTGGCCCGACCCATGGGTCTATTTTACAGGCAGGTAGGATCCGAGCTCGGGTTAGGCCAGACATACCGGGGATCCAGTTGCACATCTCAAAGAATGGCAATATCAAATAGCAAGGGCGGAACTACTTGTAGGCGAACCCGGGCTTTAGCCCGGGGTCATTTTCTGGAAAACCCTAGTATACCGGCCGAAGTCGATGTCGATGTTGATGCTGAGGGTTTTTGGCTTTCGCTGTAAACAAACCACGGAATTGCGAAGCAAAGTTATGTAACCCTGAGGCCTGAGCTCCCTCAAATTCAATTACTGAATTTTCGTTGTAAACTACAAAATTGTGAAGTTATGTAACCCTGAGCTGAGCTCCCTCCAGCAGAAGCACACAAGAAATTTGTGGTGACCGGTAAACGCTAACATTTCATTTCGACTGTTTTTTTTCGTCGAGGGAAGTTATTTTGGGAAAATTTTGAAAATGGATTGTAAGTATCGAGATTGTTTGTCGATGTTGATATTTCTCGAGTTATTGGTTTGTTTGCATTTTTGAAGCTTCTATTGTACTGCTTTGCCAGCAACATTTGGATGATAAGCATCTGCGTCGATTGTTGGAAGCTGAATTTGGGAGATCCACTGGAGTTTCTTAGTGGCTTTCATCTGGAAACAATGATCACTAATTCAGAAAACACTGGAACTTCGAGGTGCGATTTCGTAGAAAATAGTCTTTCTCATTATCATTTTAACAAAAATTAGGGAAATTACGTTGGTGGTAACTTCTGTAGGCATCAAAGTATGTTCTTTCTGAAAAAATTGTTCCAGTGATATTTTTGTGCTTCATTCCTTGTTATGGCCTATTGGCATATTGATCTTATGCTTCCAGAACTTCTCCTTCTAGGTTCATCTTAACTTTTACTCAAGTCTGGATGAAGAAACTTGAACTATTCAGTACAAGTGTACGACGAATGATTCCATTATTTTTGAGAAAAGCTTGAACTGAAAGGAGCTTCATAAGTACGTCTTCAAACAATGGGATGGTTCCTTTCAATAATTGTTGTTATATATTATCATCTATAACTTATTGAAAAGAAATTGCGCAACCATCCTTTCTTCTCAATTGTTGTAGCAAAACAACTCTGCTTAAGGTTCCCCAGTACAAAGTCTTCCTAACTACTGATTCTTTGCGGTAAGTGGCTGCCATTATCTTCTTTACTGAAGTCAAGCTCTTGTCCATCTTCTTAAGCCATTCCTCACTGCAATAAAAATGATTTGGTGAGACTTGTATGAGAGTTGATTGCCATACAAGGTTTTATCGATGCTTCATGGCTGAGTACTATGTGGTCCTTACCTTAATGCTTGTCATGCACCAGCCAATGATCACTACTGATACATCATCATGCATTGCATCAGAAGGAGCCGGTGCTTTGTTGCTCAGGTTCTGTTTGGCTTGAACTTTTGGAGCAAGTTTCCCGAAGGCATTGTACCTCCTTCGAGGAAATATCTAGTTATACAATCATCCTCATTGGCATCCTACATGAGAACGTGTAGTGAAAGTAAGGAATGTTAAGTGTTAATGTGAATATAAGCCTGAGTTACCATGCTTACCTCAAATTGATAAGCAAATGTTTTATGAAAAAATTGGTGAAGAAATAGAAGGCCGTTTGATTTCATCCCAAACCTATGACTGTTGTTCTGTGATTCCTCACCAGATTTGGAGTCTGTTTCTCCCAAATTCTTGAATTGTCATTGGGACAAGGAAGGTGTGTTTAGGAGAAATGTCTGTATACCAACCATTTTCACATAAACTAGTTGATATAGTAGTCGTTATTGTTTGTCATTTTGAGAACTTTTTTTGTAATGAGTCCTGATGGTAACTTCTGAAGATCTTCGTGTGCATCAAAGGTTATGGTTACTTGAATCCAGATGATGAAAGAACATGGATTGAAAGTAACAGTTCCCTACTTCCCTGTTTTACAACCAATATGGATATTTTTTTCCAATAATGATTAGTTGTTCAACATTCTCTTCTATTTCTTCTTGGAAAGCAAATGTGCGTCCATTCATTCTTCTCCATTGTTTAATTTAGATATTTTATTGTTTAAATATTTAAACTTTGTTAATTATTTTGATTGAATATTATTTTTATATTATATTAAATATTTTTAACTTATTATTTTTTAAATATTTGAGTAGAAAAAAAAATAGCGGCAAAAAAAATGGCCCCTAAATTTTTTTAGGGTATTTTAGCCCACCCTAATTTTTAGGGCTGGTTCCGCCCTTGTCAAATAGTTTTGTTTCAACCAAAAAAAATCAAATTTAACAAAATAAAATAAAATATCCCTGAAAGCCATTTGGATTGGAGTTCAAAATATAATCGGTCCGAATTTATGAAAAAGAATACCAATTTTTGTACTATTTTTAATGGGATTTATTTTTTATTATTTCAGATAATACGGTAAAAAAAACGCAATTTTACCCAGTATATTCCTAACTAAGTTGGGATCTGGGGGGTCTAATGTACGCGGCCTTACCCTGTAATTATACAAAGAGGCCATTTCCGTTTTTGCGACTCAGGTGGGTATGGATCCCTGGACCTCATATTTGTGAAATATAGTTCTCACCACTTGAGCTACCAGGGCTTGATTCAGATAATAGGGTATTCTTCTTTAAAATAGTATTTGAATTTGATTTTTTTTTATCAAGTATTTAAATTTGAAAATTGAAACAACTGACACAACTATTCAATTCAACTATGCAAGGATGAATAGTTGCGGGAAGTATAATACAAATAAGAAAACTCCATTAAAAGAATAAACGGAAAGTTGCGCAGGATAGTAGCGTGCGCCGCTCGTATAAAACAGTCTTTTAACATTCCTGCGCAATTTAGGGTTCCTTGTCACTCTAACTTCCTTTGGTTGATTTGATTATAGGTTACCGCCGAATTTCAACTCCCGTGGGCCGTGTTGTTAAAGATGTAGAATTGTATACGTTTCATGTAAATGCCGATTTGTTGTATGAAGGCTTTCCAGCTCCACCATTGATCGAAAGAGAGGTGCCTGCATATTAATTTGTGGGGTGGGGTGGGGTATTCCGTTCAAATTCTGTTAACTATGGATGCGGAGTTTGTCTTCTTTTTTTCTTGTGTGGTTTCGCGTATGCTGAAGTTGCTGTTTCTATCTGCTTTTGGGGAGGTTATTATGTATTTGTTTCTTGTGCGTTGGGTATTACTTAGCTGCCGAAGAGTGAAGCTTGAGTTGGGAGTGGACTCTTCAACAAAATATAGATTTATTTGTGTCATAAGTTTATTTGAAGCTTGGGGGGATTCTTTATCACTATTTTAGTAATTGTTTCTCTTCATGCCTTGGTTGGCCAGTGTGTAACTTATGCTCGAGAGATGCACTCTTTGCGGCAGGGCAACATGTTATTGGGTCAATTTGTCGAAAAATCATTATGCAATCTGTCTAAAATAGGTTCTCTTTAGTGCATTTTATTGTAAACTTCACTATTGCATCCATATTTCATTGGATTACCTACATGCATTCTTATCATAGATTTGTGCATAATATTAGGTGCTGGAATGTTTGGTTTGGTTTGGTTATTAGGTGCTGGAATGATACATGAAAGCATCAACATTTTGAGAAGGCTACAATGTCTGTTGATGCAGACCAGATGATGCTGTTATATGATGATCCCTCAGATCAAAGATCATTCTCATTGGACGATACAAGTAGCACTGAGGGATCACCAGATGGAACTAGGCTATCATTGGAAACAATCAATGACATTATGCCTTACATGGGGCAACGATTTTCCACTCATGATGCTGCATATGAATACTACAGCGAATTTGCGAAACACAGTGGGTTTTCAATCAGGCGTCATAGAACAGAGGGTAAAGATGGTGTAGGGAAAGGTCTCACTAGGCGCTACTTTGTCTGCCACCGAGCAGGAAATACCCCTGTGAAAATGTCAAACGAAAACAAACCACAGAGGAACAGAAAATCTTCAAGGTGTGGGTGCCAAGCTTATATGCGTATAAGTAAGTCAACTGACCTGGGAATACCGGAATGGCGAGTTACTGGATTTGCAGACCACCATAATCATGAACTTTTGGAACCGAATCAAGTGCGTTTTCTTCCTGCATATCGGACCATATCAGACTCTGATAAGAACCGTATACTCATGTTTGCCAAGACTGGAATTTCAGTTCAACAAATGATGAGGCTACTGGAACTTGAAAAGTGTGTGGAGCCTGGATATTTACCTTTCACTGAGAAAGATGTTAGGAATTTACTGCAAGCATTCAGAAAAGTGGATCAGGAGGATGAGAGCATTGATCTGCTGAGAATGTGCAGAAACATCAAGGATAAAGACCCTAATTTCAGGTTTGAGTTTACACTTGATTGTAATGGCAGGTTGGAAAATATAGCTTGGTCGTATGCCTCATCTGTTCAGTCATATGAAATATTTGGTGATGCTGTGGTCTTTGATACAACTCATCGTTTGACTGCTTTTGACATGCCTCTTGGAATATGGGTCGGAATGAATAATTATGGGATGCCCTGCTTTTTTGGATGTGTGCTTCTTCATGAGGAAGACTTGAAGTCGTTCTCGTGGGCTTTGAAGGTAATAAGTGATGCAGCAGCTTGATATCTCGATCCCATTTGTATTAGTTGATTTTGTTGTGAACACTTTTACTTGGAGAATCAACCATATTCAGTCAAATGAAAATGCTTTCTATAGATACATACGTATATATATATATATAGAGAGAGAGAGAGAGAGAGAGAGAGAGGCAAGCAAAAAAGTAGGTTAGCATGTTTTCTGATGCGTCTCATTTAGTTTGAATTCTATTTGTATGTCTATGCTAACATTGATGATTTTGTTTGTAATTTTAAGGCTTTTTCAGGATTCATGAATGGGAAAGCTCCACAAACATTGTTAACCGACCAAAATATGTATCTTAAAGAAGCAATTGCAATGGAGATGCCTACCACCAAGCATGCGCTTTGCATATGGCTTATTTTTGCAAAGTTTCCGTCATGGTTCAATGCTGTCCTTGGAGAGCGCTATAATGAATGGAAGACCGAATTCTATCGCCTCTATAATGTTGAAACGGTGGAGGAATTTGAGTCGGGCTGGAGAGACGTGATGAATTCATTTGGTTTGCAATCAAACAGGCATATAGCTAGCTTATATGCCTTAAGAAATCTATGGGCACTGCCATACTTGAGAAGCCACTCTTTTGCTGGAATGACCACACCTGGCCAGTCGAAATCGATCAATGCTTTTATTCAACGTTTTTTGAGTGCTCAAACCCGGCTTGCACATTTTGTGGAACAAGTAATCCTCTCTGATCCTTACTAGCTAGATTAAATTATTGCTGGTGGTGAAATTTTTCTCTTTCACATTTGCCAAGTTGTCTTGTTCACCAACAGATTCACATTCTTTTTTAAGTTGCGTAGCCAACAAGAAATGCTGTTTTGGGGAAAAGTCTCAGGAGTAACAGTCAGGCTGGATTTTATGGCTTGGTTTCGTTATGCTTGTGCTAGAAATCCTTTGAGTTTGTAATTTACTGCAATAATAGATCTTCCATTTCAGTTTCAAAGTAATTTCTAAAACTAAGCCGTATGCATTGTGCTGTACTTTGTCTCAGCTATTCGTTTAATATCTGTAAACAGCCACAAAATTTCTTGGTTTTCGCCATTCCCTTTAATCTATAAATTGCAAAATAATCCATGTTCTGACGTTCCTTACATCAGGTTGCTGTAGCCATAGATTTCAAAGATCAAGCTGGAGAACAACAGACAATGCAGCAGAATATCCAAAACATCAACCTCAAGACAGGTGCTCCTATGGAATCCCATGCTGCCTCGGTACTCACGCCGTTTGCCTTCTCCAAGCTTCAAGAACAGCTTGTTATGGCTGCGCACTATGCGTCATATCAGATGGAAGCTGGTTTCCTTGTGAGACACCACACGAAGCTCGAAGGAGGTCGGAAAGTGTACTGGGTCCCACGGGAGGGAATCATCAGTTGCAGCTGCCACCATTTTGAGTTCTCCGGTATCCTCTGCAGGCATGCTATTCGAGTTCTCTCAACGGGTAACTGCTTCCAAATACCAGACAGGTATCTGCCTATGCGCTGGCGCAGAATAAACTTGGCACCCAACAGACTTCTTCATCCCCCACAGAATGATCACAGGGAAAGAGTTCAACTATTACAGAGCATGTCTTCCGCTCTTGTAACCGAATCTCTGAAATCAAAGGAACGCTTGGATATGGCTACCGAGCAAATCTCTGTTCTTCTGTCCCAAATTAGGGAACTGCCCCTTTCAACTCATGTCTTGAGATAGCAATCTCTGCGTACAGGGAAAGAGTTGAGCTATTTGGATTTGGTGACATAATATCTCTGTTCTTCTGCGCGCAAGACCAATACTTGAACACGGGCTTCCGGTGGAAACAGAAGTTTTGTAGGATGTCTGTTGTCTCATGGCATTTCTGTAATGGTTTCATGTGAGACTTGCACTGTATTTAATATTTAGTGAGGCGGAGGCCGATGGATGTACATAGTTCAAACAAGCAAAAGGGATGGAAGAGAAAAGGAAAATTGTGTTTTTGGGCTTGACCACAGTTTCAAAACACGTTTTTTTAATTATAAATTTTATTTTTCAATTCTTTTTTAGAGTGGTACTCACGAAAATGCCCTCAATCTAGACATTCAAAATTTTATTTTTTAATAATTTTTATTTGTACCACTATTTTTTTAGATTATTTTTTTTAAAATTATTTTAGAAATAGTATTTTAAAATTCTACTTCTCTTTTTTTTAAGTCAAAATTCTTTTTTTCAAAAGTAGGTGAGAGGTTTTTTTTTTCTACTTATACTTTTAATGACAATTTTGTAAATAAATTAAAGTTACCTAATCAAATTTAACTACAAACACTATTTAATCAACTTATAAATTTTGATTGCTAATATTATTTCAATAACTTTTTTACTTTTCATAATTTTACCAAATACTCAAATAATATAAAATTAAAAAAAGTAGAATCAAAAGTAAAAATAAAAAGAGAAGTAAAATGAGAAAATCATTATAAGTACAAACACGCCCTAAGTAGAGCTGGGCACACTGAACCGTCAACCTCTAAAAATAAGTACTTTTGAGCAAATGGCCAATTTAGCACAGTACTTTTTTAGATTGGTACTTACAAAAATGCCCATAAGAGTAAGATGTGCATACATCTGATCGAACATACCAACTTAATTGAGAAAATGCTCTCACTCTGGCCCTGGTCCTTGATAATGTTTATTAAAATAATTTTATAAACATAGATCCTTCCTTTGTGGCTCAAATTGGTCCGTTTTCATTCATTTTCTTTTGAGGGTAAAACTGTCATTGAACATACACCCTCAGCATTTCGTTAGGTTCGGACGGGAGGACAAAAATTTCATTTTGTTAAATTTCCACATCCGTAGGTAGCATTTATACAAGTCTGCTATTTCCCCAACGGGACACCGGTGAGAAATTCCGGCAGATATCTCGGTCAGTCTGCTCTGTTTACTAATCTTGATTGTTCTTGGTTTTAATTTACTAGACATTCAGTTGCTGCTCGAATTTTGCTGGAGTTTCAATCGTATGTGAATATGTGTTTGTTTCATTGCCAATGTCGTGCTGAGATGACTCAACCATTAATATCAACTACTAATGAGAAAGGAACGATAAGAAATAGTCAATCGAGATTGTGAATGTTTTCTGCCGGATGCCGAGGTTAGCGGTAAGGGGCAGGTATGTTGAAAGATTTAGAGTAAAAATTGGACAAACTTACTGAGATAATTGCTGAAGGTGGAATACTGGAGATGTTAAAGAGATCATTTTGTTGATTCTATTGGATTAGATTTTCTTTGTTTCGTTTTCTCTGCGAAAACTTACAAGTGCATTTCCATTTGTTTTTTTTGGTACATATTATTATTTGTGCATTGAAATTCATAAAACAAGATTCAGAACCATGCATTCTCAACTAAGACAATAGTTGCAGTTTTAGAAGGTTTGGCCAAAAGGTGAATATTCTGCAATCAACGCAATGCATCCACCTCTGACTCTCCACAGACATCCAATGTGTGCTGAAGTAAGTGCTTGTTGGTAGTTTATTCAGCCAAGCCATCGCTTCAGTGGAGTTTTGTTTCTTGTTTTTGTGACTTGTTTAGTAAGTCAATATTTACTAGGAGTTTTAATTACTAAATCTAAGACTAAATTTCAGTTTACATGACCATCCCTGCAGATTATTGAAGAGTTTCAGAAGTGCCATACGGACCATCCAATTGGGAAGTTTTTCAATCAATGCACAGATTTAAAAATTAAGCTCGATAAGTGTTTTCGGGAAGAAGTGGGTCCCTGCATGCTTCAATGTGTTCTTTTTCCACTTGGCATGTAAGTTACCTAATCTTATGATAAGCTCGAAGTCGATTGTGCTTTCTTGCAGAAAGCCCTGAAACGGAAGGTGAATCTTGAAGAGAGCAAAAGGTTGAAGGAGAGGTTGAAAGCATGCAGGAAGGAAGAGAACAGCATAGAGCTGAGAGATGAGAAGAACGTGGGTCAAGCTTAATGTAGAATATGGTTTGGTTATTATGAACGTTGACCTCAAATGGTCGAAAGATTGGTGATTGCAGGAGCAAGAAAAAACCTGCTCCATACATTCCAGATCCTCATTCCTCATAGAGAGACGCTTTTAGTATGTTATGAGAATTGCTATTTTGCATCTCAAAAGAACTTGCTTTGGTAATGAAACGGATGTAGTTCCTTACATTTGTTGAACAACACAGCATTAACATCATCCATCAAATTACTTCTCTCTTTGTAATGCTGGGCTTCTTTCAAGACTTCCGTTGCTTCACACCAGCCACATTGGCAATTTTTCATATTCAGTACTTGAGTAGAATCCAGGTTAGCACAGTAACTTATTATATTGGCTTTAGTATTCATTGCACAACTCTGCGAGCTGTTCAAAAACCTTTGAAACTTTGTAATAACCCAACGAGCATCCTTTCTGTAGTGGCTTCTTCAGACATCCAAAGTAACTCAAAAGGTTACCAAAAAGGAGCAGAAGATTTCATATATACTGATAAATCAGATGTTGGTAACTTTCAATCCTGCTAGCAACATCAGCACTAGTAAAGATTGGCTAATTTACTCGGTAGAACATCCATAACAGCAAAACACCGGAGGGTAGATTAAACGGATCAAAATTCTAATATAATTACAACCTAAAGGCGATCTTATTTCCTCCGGCAGTAACAGCATATTTGAAAATGCACAGCGGGTATTCATCTGCCTCATCAGTCTAGCTGCTAAAACACCCAAGTTTCGCTTTCAGAATTACAAGACATAAGTGTTGTTGTGGTCATCTTCGTCATCTAACTCACTCACATC
>JAOWBN010249879.1:0-23475 GCA_028565015.1 Pinguicula moranensis | reverse complement strand
CTCAAATATGTATTGGTCCAAAACATCAACTGAGAAGCATTCTTTTGAGTCCTTGGGTTACTTCATAGCCTTTTCGACATTGAAAATGACTTCCTCCCCATTTACCTTGAATGTGACAGTGTTGTTCTTCGCACTAAGGCAAACATTTCCAGTAGCTAAGAATGGTCTTCCAAATAGTAATAGGCACGTCCTTATCCTCATCCTTGTCTTGGATAATAAAGTCAACAGGAAATTGAACTTATCTACCTGCACTAAAACATCCTCAATGATACCTGTAAGCTTGACAATGGAATGGTCAGCAAGTTGGAGAGCAATGTCTATGGGCTCCATTGTTTATTCCAGACCAATGGACTGGGCTGTAGCTAAGGCCATTAATAAAATACCAGACCCTTGATCAAGCAGTGCCCTTACAAAATGGTTATTCCCAATGTCACATGGGATGGTGCAACATCCAGGATCTCTCATCTTGATAGGTACACTTTTGGTAATCAAATGAAAACAAGTGGCACTAAAAGAAACCACCCTTTTGCCTTGGATTTTTTCTTTAATAGTCATCAAATCTTTGAAGACTTAGAAAATTGAGTGAAGTTGACGAAAAGATCAACCAGATAAATATTGGCATTCACTTTCCTGATAATGTCAATCATCCACTCAAGACTTTTCTCTCGATGTACCTTTTTTTGTGACCTCATAGGAAATGGTGGAGGTGGTATGTGACTGAGAAAGTTGAAGGGGCACTTGGGGATCTCTTGCTGAAATCAACGGTGTCCTAGTGCGAGAGTTGTGCTCATCTGACTATTTAGTAGAGGTTGGTTTTGATAGAGCATGTGTGCAAGGCATGTCCTTTAGTGGGTCGATTGCATGTTCTTGCGAGCTAGATTCTTCGCGCACCACACCGCCCATATGAGAAGTTAAGGGATCTGAAGTACAGTATGGTGCAACCTTGCTGCCAGGTGCAACATTTTCTTGTCCATGTCGCTCTCCTTGCGCAGATGCGATAGCCAACTCACTCGCCTCGTCTACCCTTGCGTGCGAGGTTTGTGAGACCAACATCTCATCCAACCCAGCATGTAAGATTCATGGACTATCTTGGGTGTCCATTTGTTGTGAAGATTCTAAATCACGTCCACTTCTTGGCTTAACCGCATTACACTCTCCTCTAAGCCTCTTTAGTTTGGAATGGTGTCACTTGGTAAGGATCCAGGTACTCTTGTATGCATTGACTGTGCCAGTTGGCCCAATTTTGTCTCCAGATTTTGCATTGAATCATCAATTTGACCGAATTTCTCATTGACCTTCTCTTTGAATTGCTCATTTTCTTTTTTTGACTCTTAGTCATGAAGGAGAATATTTGGCCCATCTGATCTTCTAATGTAGGTTTCTTTACCTCATATCCCGGAGGTGGGGTGTTCGACCTTTGTGGGTTCCAATTATCCTATTGATTCCATCCAACTTGTTGTGACCTCCCGTTGTTCTGCTGGTGGAACTGCTGCCCTTGGTTGTAATTCTGTCGATTATTGTTCACATAGTTGACAAGTTTGACCTTATGCTGAATAAAGATAAGACTGATCAGAATAGTGGCCTCCTTGGCATAGTCCACATCTAATAGGCACGGTAGGAGCTTGAGAATTTAAATACAACGATGTCACTGCCTTAGCCATAAATGCCTACTGCGTATTGATGCTGGCAAGCTATAACTCCATTGTACTCATTGTTTCCATTTCAATGGCAACACCAAATGTTATTGCCTTCTTCTCTGGAGTTCTCTTTGGTTTGTACCGATTCCTCTGGTTGGTGGCCATTTTCTGGAACAAAGATCTGACTTCATCACAGATTTTATCATCGAGTTTTCCTCCAGCACTGGCATTGACCATTGTCATACTTCATTGGTAAGCCCTTTATAGAATTTGGTGAGCTATCTACCTCGGGCGAGACCATGACTCGGGCACCAATTCGAAGAATCTCATCAGGTCGATGAAGGCGTTGAGGTGTGAATTTGGGTCCTCGTCCTCTCTATAATAGAACAAACTTCCTCCATTCACCAACTGAATGTATTTTGGTAGAATGTTTAAATTGTCCACGGCGTAAGCAAAGTCATTGGGGGTGATTGGTGCTAGATTGGCGTATGTCTCCAAATCTTTCCATAGGAGGGGCGTTGTTCTGATTGTCCCCCCCATTGTTTCGTCTTTTACCTTAATTAATTAGACCCTCTTGGAGATTAACTGGTGCATCCATGTCTTCTTGATCAAACTGAAAGAGTGGATTGTTTATGATGACTGGGTTGCTACCCGATGGAATTTTTTCTAGTTTTGAACCGCTGGGCCCTTTTGAACTGCACTGAAGATCAAATGATAATTGTGGGGGACCCATGGATCGAGTGTGTACCATACACTATAGGTCAGATCACACTCAACTGTCAGTCAAAGAAGCCTAAACCAATTCATCAAGCACCAAGGTAGTTGGTGGAGTCACAATGGTCTCACTTAAATACCAACTTCCTAGACAGTATTCGCTATTCCACTTGAGGGCCCAGATGTCTGGTGGGGTCACAATGGTCCCACTTAAGTACCAGTCTTAGACAACTACTCACGAGTACAATTATTGCGGACCTTCTTTCGATGTTAAGAGAATGCGCCTTAATTACGAGTAAAGTAAACAACAAAATATGGGACCGAATATTTGGCAAATAGGGCCCAGCGAACGAGACTGTTGTTTGGATTTAAGGCCCTGAGAAAAAAAATGAAATCTACAAAAATAAAATAAAATTGGTTCAAAATAATAAAAAAGGAAAGAAAAAAAATAACTAAGAAAAATAAAAGACAATTATACTAAGTTTCCGTATGCCTCCCCGGCAACGACGCAAAAAATTTGATGTGAATTTTAAGATATATATCTAATGCGCAAATAAACACAAAATAAGCCAAAATATCCTAAAATCACTATAAATGGCAAGAGAATGATGTCAATTATAGCAGTAAAAGTGTCCAACCACAGGAAGACAAATTAGACTCTTAACACAGACACGTTAATCCTAACAACATGCACAAAATTACAAGAAGGAAATTGAGATGTATAGTGACCAAATAAGAAATAAAAAATCATAAAATTAAATTGAACGACGAAAAAAAAAAGAAAAAGTACACGGGTTTTGTTGAATTTTAATGAGACAAAATTACTCCTAACATGTTTTGGGTGGCTAAAACACACAAAATCAAATTAAAGTCTTTAGTTTGATTTTATGTTAATAGGAAAGTGTTGATTTTTCATTCTAACACACTGAACATGTAATTATAATTATAAATCTATAGCATGCTGAACACATATCATATATTTTCATCCTTGTTATACTAAAATTCTAACAAGATGTGTTATAAATTTTAATATAACTTCTATGCATAAACACCATAATCCATCAATAAGAACTCCTTTTTTCAAAGAAAGTTTTATGAGTTTCTAGACTAAGTATGCTCCCAATTCCATTAAAGAGGCAATAAGTCTTGGGCTTGAACAAGCATGTTTTGACGTGTACAAAAACTGCAAGTTGTAAACCGAAACATTAGTGTAGAATATGTAGCATAAAATCAAAATTGCAAAGAATATAAAATTCAAACAATGCATGATACAACCACCCTACTCCACGTTAGGAGTAAACAATTTCTTAGCCTTGTATCATTGATGATCACGTCATGAGAATTATGGAAATGGATGTAATCTTTTTCAATAAGAAAAACTCAACTAAAACTAGAGAGAAGGGATTAAAACTTGACCACTACTCAAACTCCCCCCTCTACCACATACATCGGCCATTATTTATAGAATTCCTCCAAGGCTATGTTATAAAGATGAGAATTTCAATACAATTTGAAGATAAAGTCTAAATAATAATCAAAATCCTCGGACACTCTCACTATGCTTTTGTGCCAATTAGGTACAGGATAGATGCTGATTTCAAATAAGACACACAACCAGTCTCTGAGGTTGGAGGACACATGACCAGTCAGGGTCCAAGAGTCTGGCTAACTTTGTCAAACCAGGGTCAGCACAGCCAATCTGGTTACAACCCTATTCAAGATCGATGATGAAGCTATTGGTAGAGCACACATCTGTGAATCATACATCATTGAAACAGTTGTAGTATTTTCAGTGTAGGCGACTTGTGCTATGGGAGCTCCCAGGACTTTATAAGCACTAAGGCACATGTCAGCCCAACCCCTAGACCATTCCAGAAGATGCAATATCAAAAGGAGGCAATTTTACTAGGAGAATGCATGGGTTCTATCAGCTAAGCTTCCAACTAGGTCAATGGAGTGGATACACGACTTTGTCATGACAGCTAGAGTGAGTAACTACTAGATCTCCTACAATATAGGAATCCTCAACTGCATGGCATAGCTACCAAGATAAGGCTGCATGATCAAATCATCTATGATCACTAGCTTTAGTTGTGGTTAAGTGCTTGTGATGGTTTGGTACTGTTATACAGTTTGATCGGATTTCATTTCAGGAATAGCTCACCGAACCTAATTGAGTTGTGTACCAATATCTTCGAATACGGGAATTGATAAGTTGACAGTCATAACATTAGGATTCGGTGAAGAGCGGATGACGATGATGATCTGAATGCTGAGATGCTTCGTGATCTACTATGACGCTAGGTGAGCCGTGTACTAGATCACCCTTAGTTATACATGATAGAGAGTATGAAGTGAGAACTAGACTAACAGTTTCCAAATCGAATGGGTGCTTAGTCCCCAACTAAGCAAGAGTACTTGCAAGTCTTTCTTTTTTCTTTCCTCTTATCCTTTGTAAATTTTGGATATGTGAGCCAAATTTTGCTTCTTATCAATGAATTTGGCTTATAAAAAAAAGATCAAAATCAAAATCCTAAATTTTCGGTCTGATGTCAATCTCCATCTTCCTCCTCAATTCTTTGGATATGTGAGCCTTAAAAATGTTATCTTTGATAAGATCATCAAGTTGGCTAATTTTTATCTGGATCGAATTCGAAATCTTTGGCATTTGGTGATTCATTGAACCTAGACAGTTTCTTGTTACCGACTTCAAAGTGATTTTTTGCCTCTTTTTGTGCCAAATTATTAGTAGGCTTCTTCTACAAAGTTCGTTTGGGCTTTCTATTGGTATATAGCACATCCTAATCTGATATTTGTATATCAACTTATGGCCCACCAACCTAGACTGTGCAGGAAAGAATAGTTACTGGACAGTTTTGCTAATTGAAGTTCAAGCTCGATTTTGTCCACTTTATAATCCGAATATGGTAATGTATTCTTCATGGAAGTTGCAGTGCTTTTTCCAAGATTTTCATGCATATCTTGTACGTCCATATCAGACACTCCTAGCTGAAGTTAATAATTTTTTGAAGTTGAATGTTAATCACTGAAAATTCTTTTAGTGCCTCACTCAAAAATTGCCAATTTCATCCAATGATCATTACCTGCACATAAAACACTACCAAAGCATAAATCATGCCATAAAAACAATAGATCCTACCTAAATAAGTGTAAATAACATAAAACCATCATGAAATTGTCTAAGCAAAAATACACTATTTGATTCACATCAAGGTGTGTTTGGGATTTGTATGACACACCTCATGAGATACCTTGCACAACATTTATTTCTGATTTTTCCTTTAATTGTCATCCACTTTATTGGGCCCCTTTTATTAATTCTCCTTCCTTTGTGCCAGCCTAGGTTGAGAGAATAGGAAGTAGGGTTGCGGGTCGGCTGCGGTTGGGGCGGTCAAAAATGGATCGGGGCACCACCATATCTTCCCCCTCATTTTTTGTTCAATTGATTCATGAAATTCGGTTGAACAAATCAAACATAATCTTCTCCGGTCCAACGTGACCGAAGCTTTGTAGGTTGACCTCTATTCTTGCCTAATGTCCTTCTATAAACGCGACCTATGTTGCTAGTGGCCTTTGCACCTTCTCTCCCTGGCAAATCAAAGTCTGTCCACGCGGTTCCTGTGTTGTGCAAAAACCCTAATTGCCTCTGCATTTTTCCTTCTGACCAATCGGTTCCTCTCCACGCGGCTTGGGTGTCATGAACACTTCGTTGCCTCTGCATATTCTCTGAACTTCATCCACGCGTGCATGGTTTGTGTGGATTTGGTTTTCCCGACATTCTTACGCTCTTTAAATGTCTTTGTCTTGGAATGAACCTTTCGGTACGGATTTTTCTTTTAATGAACATGACAATAAAAAAATACAACTTTGAGTTTTGATTGTCATTTTTCTATTCCTTTTAGGGTTTTTTTGGCTGAATCACTTTCTTTTCTCTGAGTTCTTTCATAGGTATATTTGTCTTTCCGCCCGAGTTCTTGTCCGGCAACCACCCTTTTACCTATGGTTATTTCCAAGTGTCTATTGACGATAAAGAATCAGGACCAACAGTGGTGCTGGGATGACCATGGGCTTCAGCCGATAAACCCTCATACATGTGGTACAATGAGAGTTGGGTTCACATAGGTTCTCGCAAGATGGAGTACCGTTGCTTGTGGAAATACTGTAAACAAGAGGTGCTTGAATGGATCCATTATTATTAGGCGGAGCTGGAGAATTCCCAGGCAGAGCGGTTAGCCATTTTCTCTAACTTGTTTGTGATCCAGAGTGATCTTGCACGTCATTTGGACATGGTAGATATAGTGGCTAGCGGCCCGAGTTAGATAGGGCATCTTATCACTATGATGGCCAGGGAGACTAATCAGCTGGAGCTATTGGTGGCTGTCATGCTTTGCTACTTCAACCAATCTCATCTTGTTGGGCTATCTTCTAACCGTGATTCTCCTAGGGCTATTGGTGAGATGTATGTTCAGTGTTTCCTGGAGTCCTATTCCTTCCATCGCACCGTGTCCATTCATGCAACAAATAAAGGACTAACATGTTCCGTGGTTGATCTGATCCTAGATTCTTTTCCAAGGATTGATGAGTTTTCCCATTTTACCAGTTCTCAGCGGGACTCTACTGTTTTTATCTTTTATCTTGGTTTTAGTGGCTTTATTTTTCCAAGGGATCCCTATTTTTCCCATCCTTAGAGATCCTTGTTATGTAATAGTTCGTTTATCAGTTTGCATGTGTATTTTCATAGCCTCGATTGGTGATCTAGTTGCTTTAAAATTTGTTTCTATCTAATGACTATGGGTTTAGGCATTCCTTTGCTCGGTCCAAAGTGTTTTCAGTTCATTCTGAAATAGTTGTTTGTGCTAGGGTTTGTTTCAGTTTCCTTTACTCTTGATTCGCCTTGTTGAGACTCCCATTTTTGTAGGGGTTGGTCTTTCTCGTGTGTTTTTAACCATCGAAGTAGGTTTCGCAAAAAATTTTGCCTCCACGACATGGCATGAATGTCTAGTTTTTTTGTTCTTCTCAGTCTTCTCGTTGTTTGACTTTTTTTGTGGCGGTTCAGTTGCTTAATAACATGAACGTCCCAATCTTACCTTGCTCCAGTTGCTTTTTGACGGTTCATTTTCTCAATAACATGAATGTCTGTCCAGTTTAATAACGTGAACGTTTGGTTTCAACCGTTTAAAGCTTTTGATGGTTCAGTTTTTCAATAACGTGAACACTTGCTCAGTTTTTATGACGTGAACGCTTTGCTTCAGTTGTTCAAAGCTTTTGATGGTTCACCTTTTCAATAACGGGAGCATCCGCTCAGTTTTTAATAACGTGGGCATTTCGATCTTCAAAATGCTCCAACTTCTGAAACGTTTTTTTGTAACTTTAGACTTTTGTTCCTTGTTGGTCGCAACAGAATTTCTTGATGTTCTTCTGGTTCCATGAGGGAGGGAGGGGTTTTCCCTGGAGGGTTATATGAAGTAACCCTGTATGTCCCAAAAGCAATATCGTTTAAGGATACAACTTCTGATCTGTAGTTCAATGCGATGGGGCGTTTCTTGTGGAGGAGGAGGTGGTAACAGTAGTCTAGTAGGACTAGAGGATTCCCAGCAATTCGTCTGCCCAACTACCCTTGCGGTCTTGAAGTTTCTTTTTTAGGACGAGTTGTATGATTCTATTAAGTGCTTCGACTCGACCTGTCCATTAGTTTGAGGGTGGTATACTGAGGTGAATCTTTGTTTGATTTGTAAGGTTTTACACCAACCATCCATCTTTGCACCAAAGAATTGTTGTCCATTGTTAGTGATGAGGACCCTAGGTTCCCCGAATGGACTAACGATATTATTCTAGAAGAAGCTTTTGTTACTTGGGATGGCTTAGGCTTATGCCTACTTTGTGAAATATTCCGCGGTGGTGATGATAAAATGCCTTTGACCAGAAGCTGGGGGAAGTGGTCCATTGATATCCATCTCCCAGATGTTGAAATGGTATGTAGGTGATAACTCGGTCATAAGGGGCGTTAGGGTAGTGCGTCCAATCACCATGCCTTTGGGATTTCTCACATTTGCGCACATATTATATTGAATCACGGAGCAAGGGTGGCCAATAAAAACCCTTGCAAATGGATGTTTTGGACTACTTCCTCCACCTTCGTGCATCTCCTTTAATAAAAATCATGATTTGGAATGAGTTATGAATACGAAAGGTCCTTCGAAACTTCTCTTATACAGACTGCCATCTATGAGTGTGTATCTTGAGGTGCGCATGCGCACTTGACGTGCCTCATTACTGTGTGTAGGCAACACTCCATCTTTGAGATAACTATTTATCGAGGTACACCAATCAGAGTGGTCAAGAGTCAAAACATCTCGTCTTTCTAATAGTGGGATTTGATTGATGATGGGGTCCTTCCGTACTAATACCTTTATGGTCCATCCATCTTGAACTTCTAGGTGAAATGCCATATGGGGTAGGGTGTCTGCATTGGAATTCTTTGCATGGGGGATTTGCCGGAGCCCAAAGCTGGTGAAATCCTGTGTTGATTTTTAAGTTTTTCTTGGTATCTTATTAGGGCCTCTTTGTGAGCCTCAAATGTTTCTTGATACTGTTCGTGAACAAGTTGGGAGTCGGTGAAGGCAATGAGATTTTGGATCCCTTGCTGGAGAGTTACTTCGAGTCCTAGTATCAAGGCTTCATATTCCGCCATATTGTTGGTAATGGGTAAATCCAAAAGCACAACTATTTTGATAAATTCCCCATCCTTATGTGATAGCACGATCCCTGCTCCTCCTTGTTTTGTGAAGGATGATTCGTCCACATGGTCCACTGTGTTACTTGGGTAGTGGATTTGTACATAATGTCATATTCACTGAGTTCCACGTCCCACCTTGCCAATCTTCCCGACATGTCGGGCTTTGACAGGGTTTATCTCATTGGTTGGTTGGTTAGGAGAGTAATAGGGTGCGAGTGGAAGTAAGGTGAAGCCTTTTTGCTACAGTTACCAATGCGAGGGTGAGTTTTTCTATCTCTAGGTATCTTACCTCGGCTCCATGCAAAGTTTTATTGACATAGTAAATGGGTTTGTGGAGATTTTTGTCTTCTTGGGTTAGCACGACACTTACAGCCTCATCCTTCATGACTAGGTAGATGAACAGGTCCTCTTGTGGTCGTGGTGCTACCAACACATGCGGAGATTTTAGATATTCTTTCAATTCTTGAAATGCTTGGTTGCATGCCTCGGTCCATTCAAAAAATTTCCCTCTTCGGATGGCTTTAAAGAAAGGCAATCCCTTGTTCCCTAGCCGGGCGATGAATTGGCTTACGGAGGCCATCCTTCCTGCGAGGGATTGAACCTCTTTCAGTGTTCGCTGGGGAGTCATGTTTTGTAGTGCGACTATCTTTTCCGGGTTGGCTTCAATTCCCCTCTCTGACACCATGTATCCTTGGAATTTATAGCTTCAAACCCCAAAAGTGCATTAGGCTGGGTTGATCTTTAGTTGATATTGCCGTAAGATTTTGAAAACTTCTGACAGATGTCCTACATGGTCCATCGTTTTTCTGCTCTTTACGAGCATATCATTGATGTATGCTTCCACTGTTTGGCCTAGCTGTTTCTGGAATAACTTGCCGACCATTTGCTGATAGGTAGCCCTGGTATTTTTGAGCTCAAAAGGCATTACCTTATAACAATATGTACCTTCATCGGTGATGAAAGTAGCTCTTAGCTGGTCTTCTGGAGATACAAACATCTGGTGATAGCCCTCGAAAGCGTCCATCATGCTCAACAACTTGCATCCTGCAGTGGAGTCAACTATTTGATCGATAGGTGGTAGGGGAAAAGAGTCTTTCGTGCAGTGTTTGTTTAGATCCGTGAAGTTGACACACAATCCTCATTTTTCAATAGTTTTTGGGATGACCACCACATTGGATAACCATTGGGAGTATTGAATCTTCTCTACGTATCCAACAACAAGAAGCTTTTGAGCTTCTTCTTTGATAACCAAGTTCTTTTCCATCCCAAAGTGTTGCTTCTTTTATCGTGCATGTTTTGTCCCAGGAGCTATACTAATGCAATGGACCGCCACACTTGGGCTTATTCCTGGAAAGTTGGAGGAGCTCCATGAGAACACGTCTGCATGACTTTTCAGGCACATGACCATACCTACTCTATGGCGGCATCAAGTTTCATGCCTATCCGTACTGTCCGTTTGAGGCTATCTTCTCAAAGGGAAATCTCCTTGAAGCCTGGAGGGTCCATGTGTTCGGGCTTAATGATTTGGAATGTCCTAAGAGTCTTTTTGGCTTGGGGATTGAGATAGATCCCTCTGTTGATAGCCGCCTCTTGGTGGCAGACATGGTGTAACAAATGCTAGCAAATCGAAGATTGGCTCTCACTTGTCCCACCCCCTATTCTATTGGAAAATTCATCACTATATGGTAAGTTGATACGAGCGCCTTGAGTTGGAACAGTCTTGGTTGTCCTAATATGATGTTAGATGAGAACGGGGCTCCGATGATTAGATAAGTGATGGGTATTGTTTTTTGCTGCATTCTTTCTCTGAAGGTGGTGAGCAACTCAATTGATCCTAATGCGTTGACCTCCGCTCCCCCAAAACCTAGTAGGGAATTGGTGGTAGAACGTGTAGTGGAAATGTCTAAACCCATCTGGTGAAAGTCTTCTAAGTATAATATATCTAAAGCGCTTCCTTGGTCTATGAAGATTCTATCCATGGTATACCCGACAATTTTTGCAGTGATCACCATCGGATGGCTGTGGGGCTCGATGGTTTGCAGATCTTTGTCGTTAAACTTTATTGGTGGCCCTGGCGATCCTAGTTGGGTTTGCACCACTTGCTGAAAACGTCGTTGTTCTTTTTCTCCGGAATCGATTAGTTTCACTCATCTCATCCCCCATGATCATGGATATACGAAGCTTTTTTCCTTTCAGGTCGTTGTTTTCTTCCTCCCTCATCCAAGTCATGTGGATTTTTGTGCAGGTTCTATCCATTCGGATAGCATGCCTTCCCGGGCTAGCCTTTCTAGCTCCTCCTTTAGTTGTCGGCAGTGTTTCATGGTATGTCCCTTATCTTTGTGGAACTAGCAGTAATGAGGGAGTATATTCTATAATTTCCTGATTTCATTGCCTCTGGTGCATGAAGGAGACCCAAGTGCTTGATGGTTCTTAGTATATCTGTTTTTTTTTTCATAGGCCAAATTAGGTATCGATCTCTGGCCTCTAAGTTGTGAGGTTGGTTGCTCACCACCTGAGCGACCAGAAATTGATTTAGTATATCTTTTCTTGATATGCAAAAGGTTTGATATTCGAAATATCTCGTTTTGCTAAAGTTAACTTTTTGTATTGTCCTAGGTGATGGTTTATTTTGAGGGTTTTCTTCAAAGCACCCTGGCTTCCAAGGCGATTTGGTTTCATTGAGTTTTCGCCCATGGGGGGCGCCCTCCCATCTCCTCTTGGCGGATGTGCCTAGCACAAAGGTCACTTAACTTCACTTGTACGTTAGGAGGATCGTCCATTTGGGCCATGTATAGGGGGCATATTGTAATTCGTGAATTAGGGCGTTAACCCTCATGTTGAGAGGTAAGGACGGAGTTTTAGTGCATGCATATTTAAATCGGTAAATGTATTCTTGGAGGGTCTCATGTGACTTTTTTTTGGTACTTTTGTCCGAATAAATGTATCGGCGCTCGGTAAACTCTCTGCTAGGTTGCAAATGCTTGGGGAAATATGGACATTTATTCTTTAAGATTCCATATGGACTCTTCGAGAAGTGACAAAAACCAACTCTGTGTAGCTCTTGTCAGGGTTAATATAATAACCCTATAGGCGGATGCCTCGGATATAGATGTCATTTCCGAAGGATTTCAGATGTTCCCATGGGTCGGTTTCTCCAGAATATTTGGGTAACCAATCTTGTGTTCGTTTCTGAGATCATACACTAAATGGGTTAGATAGGTGGAAACACTTAACTGCCCTGTGGGGTGGGGAGGCGCAATCATTGGTTGCAAGATATCCGGTGTTTGGGAGTCGCTGTTGCTTGGTTCCATATCTTCTCTCTACGACTTTTTGTATCAGTTTTTCACAAATGGCGCCAAATGATGTAGCACAAAATTATGTTTATCAATAAAACTAAACTCGCTAAAGAATTCATTATTTTATATTTGATACAAATATAAAAACTTAACAATATTTTGTAGAACCCAAAAACCCTCCTTTGGAATTTTTCTTCCTTCTTTTACATACAATTATGTGGGGTAGGGGCATGCGTAGGTGTCACTTGGATGTGTGTTTGGGATTTGCATGGCACACCTCATGAGACACTTCGCATCACATTTATTTCTGATTTTTTCCTTTAATTCTTATCCCCATTCTTGGGCTTTTTCTTTGTTGGGACCATTTTATTAATTCTCCTCCCTTTGGGCCGACCCGGTAGAGAGAATAGGAAGTAGGGTTATGGGTTGCAGAAAATTATATCGTTGGGGGTATAATAAAAATATCTAACAAAATAGAGGGTTAAAAATATAAAGAGGTCTTGGCCATAATTATTGCACCATTGAATATTGCAAAAATCCCTTATTTTCTTTAGTTTTCAAGATAATCTTGATAATTTGGTATGAAACAATTTAGAGTGAGATTCATGAGTCCGTATTCAAAACGTGGTTTCATTTTAAATCCCAGTTTGAAATCTTTAATTTGCAATAATTTCTCTAAAGCTGCTTTCAAGTTTTCCCAAGTAGAATCACTTTTAATTTGAAAAGAGAACTTTTTATTTATGTTTCTTTGCATTTAAACCGTTTAACGTATTTATGACCGAATTATGAAGTATCATTTTTGCTATAAAATTAGAGTTGCTTATTCCGGCAACGATCCGGTGGTAAAGAGCATGAAAGTTTTCAGCCGTGAAAAATATCTCACGGATAGAGGATCCTGAGAGAGCTGACTTCTGGCAAAGGCAACAAAATCTATGCCAAGTCCACTCAAGAATAGTGACTATGGTCTAGCGGAGAGATGAGACGGCCTAGTGCGGCAAGTTGATCGCATAAGAGGAGAAACTGACAGGAATAATCCTTCACAGAAAGATGCCCCCTCTAGAGCTGTTGAAGAGCATCACGAAGACTAAGTTCCTGGGAGGGTCCAGAGCTACTAAATTCATGTTCCAAGGTGGCCCAAATAGCCCGTGCAGTGAGCTTGCTGTGAAGAACACCTAAAGTGGCATTTGTAAGAGAGGAGAGGAGCAGGGAATATAACCTCTGGTCAATAGATGTCCACCGTGAATGCTTGGGATTTGGCTTGGAGGGTCAGGAGGTTCAGGTTTTGAGCCATCAACATACTCAAGTAAACTGTGCTACTGGAGAAGAGCTCGAACTTGATTCTTCCAGAAAAGAAAGTTGGAGGGAGTTAATTTAGCAGTGAAAAGATGAGAATATTCAACATATGTGAGAGGGAAGGTTGTGGAATTCGGAAGGGTCATAAGATAGCTGCTAAGGAAATAAAAAATAGGAGAGAAACAGAGGAAGCAAAAGAGAGGAGAAGGGAAGGGAAACAGAGATAGAAATAGAGAAATGGAGGATCAACCGAAGGCATTGGAAGCCACAGATTCGCTCTGATACCATGAGCAGGTGAATATACCTTTAGGTGTAGTTGATTGTGAGCAGTGGAGGTTTGAAGAGAAGAGCATTCTTGAACTCCATATTTTGGCTTGATTGTTCTTGTCTATTACAGTTTGTTTTATAGAGCAAAGTCCACATCTACTCATTATAAAATCTTGCTATTTTAATGCTGAATCTTGTGCTTGACTTTTGTCATCAGATTTGGATGGATTATTTTGATGAATTGTCGGTTGTAGTTCAAGTCCACATTTATTGCCCATGTAATCCCTAATTTGTGTGAAATTATAGTCCTCTTGTGCAGTGTCTTCTTCAGCAGCTTGATGGTGACTTATCATAGAGCTAACAACTCTGTTCATGACTCATGTTCTGTTCAAGAGGATTGACGGTTCACTGTCTGTCGAAAATTTGGAGAATGAACTATTCCAATATGAGTATGGATAGTTGACTATGTAGGAAACATACACTGGTAGTGATAAGGTCGTTGTAGGAAACGGTGCGAGTTGGCCTAACGGCTTCGACCTTCGACACACAGGGCTTGCCTAGTGAGGTCGAGGGTTTGAAACCCGTTGGTTACCAGCTCTGCATTGTTATCTGGATTAGTCTGGATGGGCCCCTCTATGGGGTCCAGCTGGAATACCGAGTAGACGGTTGTGTACTCGGGGGCGGGTAGTCTTTAGTGGCTGCTTCCTCCCGGGGAACGCAGTACAACTTAAGGGGCAAGACACAAATTGCCTGCAACCTGGGCTAGCGGCACAACTACCTATCAATAAAAAAAAAAAGGTCGTTGTAGGAAATAGTACAAATTTGAGTATTACCCACACTAGTTCTATTAATATTAAAACCCTTGCTCGCCCCCTTGAACTCTCTAAAGTTCTTCATTGCCCTCAAGCGTGTGTTAATTCGCTATCCATTAATTGCTTTCTTTTTTTATAATGAAAATGGATGTTTCTTTGTTTGGACTCCTTCATTTTATTCGGTTAAGGACTTTGAAGATGGGGGCAGGGGCCTAGTTAGGGGGTTATATCCCATACGTCTGGAATTAAGTGCACGTGATATCAAATGTGCTTTGTCCAACATTCTTGGTGTAAAGGTAACAATTTGAAAGTGGCTGTTCGTCTAGGTCACGCTTCTCGTTCAACAATCAATCTAATAGTTCAACAACTTATGGTGCGTTTGGTACCGTAATTTTTGATTGATTAAGTGGTGCAGTGTAGTGTTACCCGATGTTAGTCCTTATTTGGTGCCCACGCACGAAAACATTGTCGACCCGCATGGTTACTTCGCTATCCGGAATTGTGATTGGATTCTGTCGCAATTTTTATTCATCCAAAATTTCGTGGATTCCGCGCCCACAAATTATCCATCCTAGCAATTTACCTAAATACCCTCTCAACTCAATTAAATTATATCTCTAATTTATTTCAATCTTCCTCCAATGGCTTTCGATGCAGAACTGGACGGTCCAATCAAATACGAAATCCAGGGAAGATGAGTTTGGACGATGATATCAAGAGAATCTTGTGGACCGAGCAGCAACTTGCTGATAAGGTATTTGAACTGGGTTCTCAAATAACCAGAGACTTCGAGTCCCAGTCTGTTGCTCCAGTTATTGTGGGCGTCGCTACAAGGGCATTCGTTTTTCTGGCGGACCTTGTGAGGAAGATTCAACTTCCCATTACAGTAGACGTAATCCTGCGTTGTTGGGTAGCTGCAATGATAGGGCAAAGCAACTTCATAAGTCACCTTCAGGTAGTTTTAGTCTCAAGAGTTTCTGTCGCTAACTAATCCAGGTTATATTTCTCTCCAGTCATGTCTTTTGCCTTCCTGAATTTCCAGTAAAGACGCTTGATGATCTTAAAACCCTGTAAATTGTGAAGAATTTACTGCTTTTAATTTTTAAGTGAGGTAGCACACCAAATTAGAAAAATTCAAGTGCCTTTGTTAAAACAAAAGTATATACTTATCTATCCCGTTTGATTATGCTTATGTACATCAATGCAAATTGTTCCAGATTTTGAAAGCTGTATTGTGCTCATCAGTGCTTATCTATCCCGTTTGATTATGATGCTATTTGGCTGGTGGAGTCTGATGGTTTAATTCAGGAAGGCTTCTTATTGCATTAATTTGTGAATATCTGGATTGGGATCATACAATTCTGATCCCAGTACCGATTTCCCACTCCAAAGTTCTGTGCACCTATATAAGTTATCGTGCCTTTAACTGAGTCCCTTAATTGCAATTTGATTTAATAGGCTTAGCGTGTAATATGGATGCTAATGACATGCCTAGCGTGTAATATGAAAGGTTAGCCTCCAGCCTTGTTGAGAGTGCATAATTTTATCCATGCTACTCCAGGAGCTTAGCACCTCACTCCAATGCTTAAAAAAAAGCAACTTTACCTAGTATATTCCTAACTAAGTTGGGGTCTGGGGGATCTGATGCACGCGGCCTTATCCTTGTAATTATACAAAGAGGTCGTTTCCGTTTTGCGACCCAGACGGGTATCGATCCCTGGACTTCACAGTTGTGAGGCTTAGTTGCTCACCACTTGAGCCACAAGGACTTGATACCTCACTCCATTGCTTGAATTGCATTTTATTTATGATGAGGTTCTGTCATTTTCTTAGGTTGCAGCAATGAGTTACGCCGATGGCCATGTTTTAGGTCTCTACGAACCCATTTGAAGTGAAAGAGAAGAGGACTCGGAATCGATTCGATCTGCTGAAATGGTAAAACGAGAAGAAGGCAAGAAGGGAAAGGACATGCGGTTTTCCATGCGAATTAAAAAAAGTAGGTGAAAGCCGGGCTATGGTGGTTGAAAATTGGGATCATGGAGAGGGGACTGATTTCATTGTTCTTTTGTTTTTGATTTTTGTGGCAGCTCCATGTATTTCAAGACAATAAATGTAATCATGTAATATACAAAAGTTTTGGTCCGTTTGGTAGCTAGATAACTAATATATTATTTTCTAGGGATTCAGAGATAAAATTTAGGTATTTATATCAGAGTTCGGAGGGTATTTTGGGTAATTCAGACAAATTTAATCATCTGTAGATGCCCGTAAGTCGATTGTCCGTCATTAACAAACAATAGATTACGACTAAACCTCAACTAATGTATCAAATAACGATTTACACATTTTGGCCGAATTGAACCCCACAATTATTCCAATAGTTGGAAAAAAGTTATCCAGCTATCAAATATACCCTTAATCTACCTTTTGAAGGTTGTGTCGAGTTAATTGAGTTTTGTGAGTCATGTCAACTTGGAAGCATAAAGAACTTTTCTTTTCAAATTTTGATTGGGTCCCGTGTCAGCCTTTAGAATTTATTCATTCAAATGTTTGATTTTCAAGTACTCGATCGAATTACTTTAAATTAATTTATTCAAATGCTTGGTCTTCAAGTACATTGTGGTTTTCAGTATCATGTTATTTTTTTATGATTATTCTCATTGTATTTGGATTTACCTGTTATTTCACAAGTCTATGGTTTATCAAAAGTTAGGTAGTTTTAAGACATCGGTTAAAAGTCAGTTTTCTTGCAGAATCAAACAATTTGAGTATGATGGGTTGGTGAGTATCTCACCTGATTTGTCAATGCTCTTTCAGAATTCTAGGATCATAGATTTTCGTGCTTGTTAACCATAACTCAGACGACATTAAGACCCATAAGACGTTGATGATGCAGAAGACATAAAAGCAATGCAAGAATCAATACAACACTCTGACAATTCCAAAGCAACTCATATCTCAAAGATGAAAGAATCTACAACCAACACACAACCCATGGCTCAAGAGTGATGGCAGCTGCACCTAGTTGTGGAGAAGATCAAACACATTTCATTATACTCTATTGTTGGAATTGTAATTGATAGATCTAGATTATAGACTCAAGTGTAGAACTGATTAATGAGTTTAACAAGTAAAGAAACTTCTAAACTTCGAAAATAACTTTGAAAGCAGTAAAGAGAACAAGAATAAGGCCCGTGGTTCGCCGTCTCCTTAGATCCGGTTACTCCACGTTGAGCTCCGGAAACGGATACTCTTGTAGCTTTTATTAGATTCACACACAATCACAATATAGTCTTGAAAATACACAATATCGCATGAACAGATATGAAATCACTATAGATCTACAAGCAAACAGTTGAAGAATCTAAACAGAAACACTGTGATTATGTATCACAAACAACAATACACAATCTAACCAAGAAGTAACCGGTTAGATTGAATCAAGAACAGAGAACAAGCCGTTCGCCTAAAATCCAGAGAGATTCCAGAGAATTCCAATCGAGAGAGAGAAGTGAATTGTAAATTGTGTCTCTCACGTCCTTCGAGGCAGTCTGTTTATATACCATCCTTTTTTCGATCAGTTTGAACCGTTGGATGGAATAAGATCAACGGCCAGTATTAGTCCGACGTTTTGTATTCAGCTTCTTTGAGAAGCTAAGCATAGTAGCCGTAAGATCAAGTAGCAGCATACACGTACAGGATTTTGCCAAGTCACGAATCACAATCAACATTTTCCAGCCAATCAAAACGATACACATAGACTAAATTTTACACATAGGCTGCAGTGTTGTATATTGAACTAATTTAGCAACAACTAACAAATTTTGGTAAACTTCTAACAACACATCTATTGGTAATCCACATCCGTGGACTAGCAGAGGGGAGGGGTGAACAAAATATGAATCTGATGATGGATTATGTAGTAGCAGGAATGGTCAAGATGGCTCTAGACACTCTCCTTGGAACACATGGCAAGTACGAATAGTTTTTAAATCGAATGGAAGGAAGGGGATTGGATTTTGTAATAGGTTTGGGTATCACCTAAACATACCTACTGGATTTCTTTATATATGATGTACCACTTTATAAAAAATAAAAATAAGAAGTGGAGCTTTCTCTGTACTCGAAGCTCAAGTCTCGTGTAGTTTCATTGCTTCCGCTGTAATTATTGTTGTTGGTAATGTTCATTCCTAGTGACTGCTTTGGATGGACCAGACCAGACATGTCATAGACTGCTTTCATTGAGCCACTCCTCGTGATAGATTTTGTCGCCCAGCACTTGGATGGGGATGTCTCGGCTAGACCATTATCTGATGCTAACTGCATTAAGGTCAGATACTTTATCTAATTTGGTTTATTTGAAAGTTTAATTTTTTATTTTCTTCTTGATTTTTGTTGCTTCATGTGTCTGCACGTTTCAGAGATTAGGATTTTTGTTTTGATGTTTTATCTACTCGACTGTTGCACCTAATCTGGATCTTATAGTAAACTTATGATGTGCTAACATTTTAGATTCTATAAGCCATCATCCTTAAGTCGTCCACCTTGGCTATTGCATTGTGCATATCTATATTGTTTCTGTTATCCATTCTTTACTTTTATTTTTTATTATATTTTATTTTATTTTTTTAACAACTTTTAGCTTTCTTATCAACAAATCAAGAAAGCACTTAGATTGCGTTTGGTAGCACGATGACAGTTATCCTGCTTCGCGGAGTGCCGTTAAGGTTTGTGTGGTGAAAATTTTTTTGTCACCTGTTTGGTAAGGATTTTATGGAATAATGCATGCACAGAGTTTTAGCGGTATGGTCAAACCCCCAACCATGTTCTCCTTACGTATGTATGCCCGTGCATACAAAAAGGGATTCGTTATCCCTCGGACTGCCCCACTCCAATCATCGTTGATATTCCCTAGAGAGCAGCTGAACGCAAAATTGGCGAGGTGGAAAAAGACCACACACACCCCACCCCCCACCCCATTGAAGGAGATGACCCTGTGCAGAATATTGAGCGTCGCCTTTTCCCAGCAGTAAGCTCCACCTCTTGCATCACGAACGAGTATTTCATATAGTTTTGTTTCAGGAGCTTATGTATGTTGTATGAATACATAAGACTGCTGAATTTCCTGCTTCTGTCAACCCTATGTATGCCTATGTTCTAGGTATTTAAGCTTTTTGTCGTACTGTATGGATGGATTCGCATCTAATGTTTTTTTATTTAATGTATTCGGTTGTTTTATTTCATAGTTTGGTAATATATAAAAGTTGATACCTTTGATGCTAATTGTTGAAGGCAAAACCATGGAATTTTCATAAAGCGCTGGTTTTCGTATATTTGTTCTTCTTGAGCATGTTGTAGTGTGTAAATTCTTCTGTGCAGATGGTATCAATGACTCGATTGTGTGAGAAGTAGTCATGTTGAATTTTTCCTATGATTTTTTGTTAGATGATGTTTCAGAAGTTCGATGACAGGGTGAATTGTGTAGAATTGAATCACTATTAGCGAGTCACACACTTCTACTATACAAGGGTATGATTCGGGGATTGAGCCCCCCAGTCGGTGTTCTTTCATTATTTGTAAGGCATATAACTCTGCATAGAAGCCCCATTTTTTTTTCATAAGCCAAATTTCATTAATAAAATAAAATATGTACAACTTTCTTACAAGAAAATAAGAAAGTATAAAGAGTACAAAGAAAATAAGAAAGTATAAAGAGTACAAGGAAAATACAGAACACAGACACCAGAAGAGGAGTGGGTGTATAGAAACACTGGTCAAGTGACGGTCAGCTATGCAGGCTGTCATAGACTGACTATATGAGTCTTTACAGTGCCATAAAACCCAGCTCTGCCTGCACACTGTATAGTATCGTATCGTGAGAGTGTTGCTATTGACCTTAGCCGATAAAGAAACAGTGATCTGCTGACTCTCAACTATTCGGTCAATAAAAAAGTGTGACAGCAGGAGTCTTTATCGGAGTAGTTGGCACTGCTCAGCCTGTTAACCTTATAGCCTTACATAGTTGGTCACAATATGCTTCTTGCTCATGTAGTTGCTATCAGTATTTATAGGAGAAAATACAATGTGAAAAGCTAAGTATATACATTGAGTCCAAAACCATGTGTATCAAACTTGTCTTTAACTCATGATCTTGTGAACTCCAACCTCTACAACAAGGATCGGTTTGGATATAGCTAGATATCCATTGGTACGAACAAACACTTCAGCAGACATTCAAACCACACAAAGAGCTAGTAAGCATTCCTCATAAACACATTTCAATCCCTTATCATTGTAGTCTTTTTTACTCTTGTTGTTTCACTTCAGGTTTATTGAACCTCTTATTCTTGGGGACTATCTGGAGACAATGATAAGCAGAGTTGGCAACCGGTTACCCAAATGTTTCGTGTTTCAATATATTCTACTCAAAGTTGATAGGATTTGCATCATGTGGCATAACATTGTCTCAATTTAGTACTATGGATCATTGTTGATGGAGCGACTTCTCCACTTCACCCCCGGCCTTTCCTATCCTAAGACTAGAAGGTTCCACCTGTAGGGAGGCCCAGCACCGTCCTCGGAAGGAGTACAGAGAAATGGCCCACACAGGACCCAACCCAATCACACAAAATAAACCAGAAATTCTCGTGCTTCTCGGAGACGGAAGATTTTCTGCTCCCTTTCCAGATCCACTATTTTATGTGTCTGACTTCTTGTTTCTGGTCCCCCCCCACCACCACCACCCTTGCATTTTCTTAGCGTGTGTTCTTCCTTGTTTTGGAGTATTCAATACAGCAGTTTGTACTTGAACCTGTTTATTCAGGGAAGGGAAGTCTCTAATGTACAACTCATCTCCGTGATTCCCTTGGTTCACTTTCTGTGAAACATTTGTGTCTGAATCTAACACCGTCTGTTCCTTGATGGCTGTTTCTACTACCATCTCTTGATGTGAGGCCATACACACTTGTGACTCTGAAGCTGCATGGTTAGGAACTTTGCTCCTGATGTCAAGCTCCTTATTTGGACTATATGATGATCCAATCTGAGTCTCTTTATCCTGTTGTACAGTCTCAGGAAATCTATCCCAATCCGATGGGAGCTGAGTTTTTCCCAGAGCAATATTTGGCGAGACATCCCATCTCACTGATTTTTGGTGATCTGATTCACCAGACCTTGCTGTGAGAGGACTTTGTATCAGTCTGTTTGTAATTGGGAGTACCTTCACCTATTTGCTCACCTTTGCCTGGGTATTGGGCCATGTTATGAATTAAACTCATATTTCCAGAATCATGTGAATGGAGCTCACCCATTTCTTTTGAGATATCACTATCTGAATCAGAGGTCTCATCTGAAAGTTCAATATCTTGAAATCTTTCGATTTCTATTATCACTAACCTTAGCTAGTATGTTTACCATTAATCATCAGATTCATTTTGTGCTAGATAGGACTGTCCAGTCCATCTGTATTAGTATTTGAGAAGCTGTGAGATAGCGGCGGGATAATGTGCATTCATCAATTTTAATACATTTCCCCAGAGCTCCACAAATTCTTTCAAATATGTTCTTGTTCAAGTATTGGATTGACAAGCCATATACCTTCAGCCACACCTGTCTAGATATGGGATAGTCTTCCTGCACTTTCTGCCAAGGGGCTATATCAGATAACCAGCTGCCAAGCCACCCTGAATCATGCTGGATTAATACTTCTAGATCGTGTTCCTCCTCTTCCCACAGCAGTAGTTGATTGTTGGATAGAATACTGACATTGATATTTATGTAGCCTACAAATTTTCAAAGCTAGCTGCAATTTGAACTAGTCCATACCGGTAGGAGTGTACCAACGTATCCATTTTTCAACCAAACCGAGGATTCCTCCATAGTGGTCTGTATAGCTTGAAACTTGTATCTCCTCTCATTTGTATTCCTCAGTGGGATAGTTCCAATTTTAGCCAGGTATGCCGCATCAAGTCTTGTTGTTGCCATCTTTGTGCTGACTGATGCACTTGCCTGATTTTCCCAATTCATAGTAACATAAGGGATCTTTTCCAGTGTTGTCTTCATGATTGGGGGCTTTGTTGTTACCTGTTTAGTTTCCTTGGCCTTTGGATATCTGGCTATGTTATCTCGTAGGTGGTAGGATCCTATCCAAATATTGTTTAGTCGATACAACATATCATCACTATCCAAATGTAAGTCATGAAAGATAGCAAAGCCGAAAAATTGCCCCTCGTTGTTTGCTTCCTTGCAATCTTTAGCTCCAAAATTGAGCTCTGTTTGTTTAATATTCTCCTTAGAGGGCAGTGCTGAAGCAAGCTCCAATGGCAGTCGCGTTGATGAAGTTCTACTCCGAACAACTCTATGAGCGGGAATTGTTGACTCCCCAGGAGCGTGAGGCATCCAAGGGAGGAGACTGAGAGAGGAAGGAGAGCTTAGGCACTGGCAGGAGTTGAGATAGAGCTGAACAGAGGGGGAGGCTGCATCGTCAGAGTACTATTCATGCTATTGTTCATGGATCGCTTTGAATTTCAAGAGCGGGGTTTTATGCAGCAGCAAGTTGACTTCATTGGTTCATTACTGGTGATGATGAGAGCAAGATTGCAAAAATGGAGGTGAAACTGTGCGAGGAGTTTGAGGTAAAGGATTTGGGCCAGTTGAAGTATTTTTTTGGGATTGAGATAGCTCGTGGGTCCAAAGGAATT
>JAOWBN010249868.1:0-11651 GCA_028565015.1 Pinguicula moranensis | reverse complement strand
ATGTGATTAAACAGATACCACGTATCAATGATCTGTGAAACATGATCACGCATTAATCCACATGCTAGTCAATTTAGTCATCTAGTAGTTCCCTTGCTAATGACTTTCTAAACTAGGGACTAATTTAGATTTAGATAAAATTATGAAGTCTCACAATTTGAGTCATCAACCCAAATGATCCATAATACATATCTAAAATTCAAGAAACAAAATGATTTTAGTCATCCAGTATACATGAAACTAATAAGAGCACAATGCTCTAGGTCACATACCTAACAGAATGATGAATTTCTCTCACTTGAGAAAAATAAGACTTGAGAGTTATCTGAACTACCTGCAGGAAAGAAAGCTTTACTAAATAAGTTGATCTACTGGATCAAGATTGAAACTGTGGTATCGTGAGGTAAAAAGCTTGATTGGTGATCTAAGTTTTTTCACAAAGGAAATGTATTAATTATACCAAAATATTTTATTCTGTTATGAAATTAACCATAATCAAAATTCTGTTAAATATTGTTGCAGTAGAGAATTCGCACTTTGAACAGATGGATGTAAAATAACATTTTTACATGGGGATCTAGTTGAAAAAAATATATATACAACAACTAGAAGAATATGAGGTTCTTGGTAAGGAATACATGGTGTGCAGACTCAAGAGGAACTTGTACGGGTTGAAGAAAGATCCAAGACAGTGGTACAAGAAGTTTGAATCTTGCATGTGGATGATATGTTGATTGCAGTTCCAAGCATGGACGAGATCAACAATATGAAAAGAAAATTGTTGACAGTGTTTTAGATGAAGGATTTGGGTACAGCAAAACAGATTTTGGAGATGAGAATTTTTAGAGATCGTATTGTTGGAACTTTAGATCTATCCCAAGAGCAGTACATTGAGAAGGTCTTGTGCAGATTCAATGTTGATAGAGCTAAGCCCAGGAATACACCCTTGGCTAACCATCTCAAGTTGTCGAAGGAGTAATCACCCATGTCAACTCAGGAGCGCGTGGAAATGAAAAGAGTGTCATATGCTTCTGCAGTTGGAAACCTTATGTATGCTATAGTCTGTACCAAACCTGATATAGCACGTGCAGTTGGAGCTGTGAGCAGATATATGTCAGATCCAGGAAAAGAACATTGGGAAGCTGTGAAATGGCTCTTGAAATATATGAAAGGAACAACCAATACTTAACTTCACTATGAGAATAGCAATGTGGTACTCGATAGTTTTGTTGATGCTGATCTGAATGAAGATGTGGACACGAGTAAAAGTGCATCTAAATACATCTACACTATTGATGAGACATCAGTCAATTTGATGTCCAAGCTTTTAAAGTGTGTTTCTATGTCATCGACAGAAGCTGGATATGTTTCAATAGCTTAAACCAACAAATAAATTATAAGGTTGACTAATTATTTGGAGGAGTTGGGCAGGAAACAACATGAAAAGAATCTGTTTACTGATAGTTAGAGTGTCATACAATTGGTGAAGAATCTAATGCTCCATTTTCGCACCAAACGCATCCGGAGAAAATATCCTTTCACTTGCAGTTTAGTAGAATAGGGTGAAATGTGTTTGATGAAGATTGATGGTGCAACAAATCCAACAGACATGTTGACTAAAGGTGTTGATACTGAAAAAATGGGCCTATACAAGGCCTTAGTTGGCCTCCTGTAGTGATATGAGAGATACCACTACTAAGGAATTGTGCAGAGCACATTGACATGAAGAGTATAGCTGGTTACTGATTAGTCCCCAAGTGGGAGTTTGTTGATAAGATCAAGGCCCCACTATTGCCAATCCAACTCCCTCTGGATTATGCAGTTTCTTAGTAAAGAACGTGTTCATTAGTGGATGGGCAGTTATGTCATTTGATTTGTCCCTAGAGGATTTCTAATTATATTTGAATTCCTGTCTATAAATACTTTTGTCTTTTATTGTACTCTGTATTCAAAAACTACAGTGATATAAAGAACCTTAGCCGTCATGGAAGTTGCCAATTTGGGTCAACCACATAAATTTGTGTTTTCGTTTCATTTTTGCACTTGTCTTTGATCGTGTGTGTTGTTTGATCCTAAAAGACTCAGACATGGCATATTGGTTTATTTTCTCTGTGGCTGCGATTGAGTTGTTAAACTGCCAAAATTTCAACTTTTATTGCTATTACATGAATAAAAGTTTGTTTTGAAATTTGTTTGGGAACTACAAAATCTTTGATAATGTATTGAGATTTTTTTTCTCCTTATTCACTAGGTTGTAGACTTGTCGAAACAGTAATTGCCATTTTTGGTGCAGGTTTCGACAAGAACTGGTATTTGTGTTTAGCTACCGATCTTGAACATCGGAACTAGTAATATTGGTGTCAACCAGTACCAATATACCCACAATATTCTGGTTTTGTTTTTGGAAAATTCTTTAACAAAAAATGACAGTAAAATGCAATTATGCTAACATTTTTGGTGTGATTTCTTGTCCTGCATCGACATTTGATAAACGAAACATCTGAATTTTAGCTTGGTAGAATCGAGGATAACATGGATTTCATCAACAAAAAGTCAAAACCTCTCACCCTTTACGCATTCACCCAAAACCAAAAACTAAGAACCAGATTATGCAAGAAACATCATGTAGAAGCGTGGTATTCAACGACATCCTCGACAACCGAGCATTTTGGCTATGGAGGTTGAGCTATTTGAGTGAAGAAGATGAAGGAAGACATGTTAATTTCATTCAAACAGCCGAGTTGATATTACAATGAGCATAACCCTTGGCTTTTAATTAGCTAAGGCATTACAAAATTGGTAAGAAAGACAAGGAAACTTAAAATTGTGCAAAAAGAAATTGTGCTATTTTAGTGCAATGTTATCACTTGATCCTTTTGCATTTTGTTTTTCTTTATCAAGTGATGGAGCTTCTTAGATTTGGTCACATGGTGCGTCCCTCGCAAGCTAAGTGTGAGATGGAAAATCACGTGAAATTTGGAGCGAAAGAACTCAAATAGCTCACGGGATAGACTCTTGGTAAATATATCAACAATCTAAAAATGGAGAGTTAGATAATACAACCAGATAAGGAAAGGATTTTGGTCAATCCTGTAAAAGGAAAGGATCAATTAATAGCGATCATTTCCTTATCCCCAAAACTTTTCTTATCCAAAGATATATGTTCTATAAAGATGTAACAAATAGCACAAAAGAAAATAATTCGAATAGAACAAGTATTCATGTTTAAACCCTCTAAGCTTACATGGTATCAGAGTAATGTTTGATCCTAGGATCCAAACACTAGTCTCATCACTTACTCGACAGTGTTGCTTTGGCCAAGAACATGTTGGACGACACGACCAAATCGATCCAAACATCCTCATAAACGAGTTATGAGGGCATCTCTACACAAATCACAAAACTTCTTAAACCGATTCACCCTCCTTAACATAATTCAGCCGTAACCATCACACAAAACTCACATACCACAATTACTCATTATGGTTCAGACTGATGCAAATGGCTATAGGAGGAAGGGGACGACCGAATCACATCACCAGAGTACCCTCCGCTCCAACTGCTGGCGATCCATCGTTCAAGCTTGGGAATGAACGGATCTCAGTGTTTGTTCCTGGATTTTGCAAATGATTGACCCTGAGTTGGTCAACCACTTTCGATGGCAAAAGAGTTGTAGGAGGGATTGGCTACAAGCTACAACAGTAATGCAAATAAACTATAGATCAACTACAGGTCTATGACCTCACTAGTAAAGGAGAATAGACAATTACAGGGTACGAGGTCACTCAAATCCCTGTATATCACTCTTCAGAGGATACGAAGGGAGACAGACTGGCGATAACTTAATCCAATGACGTCCGCCATGGATATTGCAACATATAATCATCTCTGACAAGAAATAAGATTGTTCCAATTTTTGGTTGTGGTCAATAGAGAATTCGATGCCGTAAAGAGAAATCTTCTCAAAGAAACCTCTCTACCCTTAGTCGAGACCGCATACGCTACTATCCATCGAGAACATCATGCCTAGATATTCTCAATATGGCGACAACCAGAGGTGGAGGCAACAAACCATCATCGGGCATTGGTAGCGGGTTTGCAATCAAATCTCGATCAGATCTAGTCATGTGTGCATCCATAACATCATCCCGAGTCGATGACACAAACAAGTCTAAACTGTGGTGTCTGGTTTGTTAGAAAAAAGGACACACAATCGACGGTTGTTTCAACTGAGTTGTATCCCCTGAGTGGTGTCTAGATGAGAAGAAATGTGGGACAAAGGGCATGGGGTCCACTACCTCGAGCAACAAAACAACCGTTAGTAGCAACAACGACACCCAAACTCACGGTGGACCAGGCTTTGGAGTCATCACTATCGCGACCATAGATCGAGAATAACGAACTGAGGTTTTTGAGACAGGTATCATATTTGGGGACAATGATTCGTCTCCAAATCCCTTATCTTCTCTTACCTTTCAATTTGATTCTCGTGCTTCCCATCATATTACAAATACGCCCCTAAGTTTTGAGACTTGCCCAAATCATGTCCAACATCTTTCCAGAACCCTGATACGGCCCCCAAAAGTTCCAGAAAATATGGTATGGCACTCGGGTCTTCCATTAAGATTGATATACCCCCCAGATTTTTGAAATTTTTCAATACACCCCAGACATCCCAGAAATCTCCGATATGCCCCTCAAGCTCCAAAAACTCTACTATACAGCCCCATCAACTTCACAAACCTAAAATGTACCCCTCAAAAGTCAAAAATTGTCCTCCCCATCTGATATAGCCAATCCAAAATATTTTGGTCATGGATGCTTCTATTTGGAACCTCCCGAGTCCAGAATCAACCTACGTGAATCAGTCACTTGTACATCCCAATCCTCTGGGCATGCATGGCATAGTCCATGGGTATTTGTTTGTGGGATCACTAAAACTATGACTAATGACCCCACTAACCTACTTTCCTCGGTTCAACAAATAAAATATATCCAAACAGCCAGCGAGGGTATCTCTGTCGTTCAAGGGGTTGGTACTATTCAGCTCTCACCCAAGCTCAACATATCTAATTTCCTCTATGTTCCACCTTTGTCCTATAAACTCTTATCAATTAGCCATAGTGACAAAGGAACTCAACCGCTCAGTGCTCATGTATCCAAGTTTTTGCTTGTTACATAATATTAGGATGAAGGAGATCATTGGGCATGGCACTGAACATGGTCGCCTATACTGTGTTGATTAGGTAGCTTGCCAGGGGACCACGATATTGGCTCATGGGATGGTTGACCGGAAAGTATGGCTATGACACCGATGTCTAGAACACCCATCACCTAGTTACCTCAAACTTTTATTTTCTCAATTTTTTTCAGCAAAAAAATAATTTTCTTTGTGATACATGTTTGCTAGCCAAAAATCATAGACAATCTTATTATTTAAATAATACTCTAATGATAATTATATTTTTCCTTGTTAATTTTGATGTGTGAGGTCCACTCTTGAATTTTGAGAATAGTTCATTTCGATATTTTTTATTCTTTATTGATGACTGCACTAGGATGCCATGGGTATATCTCTTGAAAAATAAATTTGAGATATTCCACAAGTTTTTTTGAGTTTTATGCCATGATTGAAACTCAATTTCAAAAAAAAAATTCAAAACCTTCAGAGGGGACGAGAGTACGTTAACCAAGCTATGAAAAAAATTCTTCCTAGATAAAGGACGAATGTGCTCTCATACACCACAACAAAATAGGATAGGTAAAAGAAAAAATCGCATTCTTCTAGAAATGACCTAGTCACTTCTCATTGAGTTCAAAGTTCCTAGAACATTTTGGCTAGAAGAAATCACTGCTACCATATATCTAATCAATCGTTGACCTACCAACATCGTAGAGCTTAAAACTCCTCTCCAAACCTTGTCTAACCAAACCCAAGTTCCAAGCACCCTGACTCTCCACCCACGAGTCTTTGGTTGTTACGAATTTGTTTACATTCCATGAGCCAACCACGCTAAAATTGAATCATGTGCTATTAAATTTATCTTTTTTGGTTATGGGATTAACAAGAAAGGGTATCAGTGCTTTGACCACATTACTCTGCGTATGTATACAACAATGGATTATGATTTCCTCGAAATTGAGTACTACTATGTCACCCAATCCAGTGATCAGGGGGAGAGTGTTGTGAGGGATCTTTTCAATTGGTCGTTTAGCCCAGCCAGCTTTCTAGAAATTGTCCCAACAAAGTCAGATGGAATCGCCACTAAGCCTACCTCTGAAAATGTACATCAAGTCTTCATATCAGCCGATCACTTGCAATTTCTCCTGTTTGGTAATCCCAAGGCAAGTAACTCAGATCCAGAGCTTATTTTTGACAATCTTTCCGCTACAGTTTATCTTGATCTTGAAAATGTAGCTCCAAAAATAGGTTCATGTGCGATACAGGGCCAATATGTGCTACCTTCAAGAAGTACACGAGGTGTTCCCCCAAAGAGATATATACCTGAGTATGAGCAAAGAAATCCAAATACCCTATGTCTAACTTGACTACAGAGAGTGTTGAGTGACACTCGGTAGCCGTGCCAAGAAATATTCAGGAGGCCCAACAATGCAGTAAATGGCACCAAGCAATGAAGGATGAAATAATGGGTTTAGAGAAGAAAGCCACGTGGGAGAAATGCAGTATGCCAACTAGAAAAAGACCAGTCAGGTGCTTATGGCTATTTACAATAAAACACAAGGCTAATGGCACAGTCTAACTACACAAAGCTCGATTGGTAGAAAAGGATACACTCAGATGTATGAGATTGACTACTCTGAGACATTCTCCCCAATTGCAAAAATTAATATTATTCGGGTATTGTTCTCAATTAGTGTAAACTTGGACTAACCACTTCACCAATTTAAAGTCTAGAATGCATTTCTGCATGGAGATCTCATAGAAGAGATGTATACGGCCGCCCCACCAGGCTTCTCTGAAACATTCCACAAGGATGAGGTATGCAGGTTGAAGAAGGTAGTGTATGGTCTGTAACAATCACCTGAAGCATGGTTTAAACGTTTCACCTCTGCTATGAGAAAATATGGAAACAAATAGAGTAACTCTGATCAAACTCTGTTTCTAGATAAATAGGGGAAACTGGTGACCTGCCTGATTATCTATATTGGCGATATGGTAACCACAGGAAGTGATACAGGAGAAATGGTAAGACCTCGAAAAAACTTATTCAAAGAATTCGAGATGAAGAACCTGGGAGAACTGAAATATTTCCTTGACATCGAAGTTTTGCGGTCAAAAAGGAGAATATTTATCTCACAAAGGAAATACAGGCTTGATCTTTTGGGTGAAACAGGACTTATTGATTGCAAGCCACTAGATACACCAACCATCGTGAACCAAAAACTTCAGATGACTAAAGGGGCTCCATTGGCTGACAGGGGCAAGTACCATACCAGTCTAGTCGAGAAACTGATCTATGTATCCCATACCCAACCTAATATAGCTTATGTTGTGGGAGTCATCAGTCAGTTTATGCATACCCCTAGGCAGAACACTTGGAGGCAACACTAATGATAGTCTGATACCTAAAAGGATCACTAGGGAGAGGAATCCAGTTAATAAAGAATGGACATTTAGAATTCAAGGTTAAATTGATGCAGACTGGGCAGGTAACCCTGTAGATCGAAGATCGATTGTAGGTTACTTCATGATGGTAGGGGGAATCCTATAATCTGGAAGAGCAAGAAGCAAAAAGTAGTGGTCATCTCAAGTGCTGAAGTAACGTTCCAAAAATAGTCTGAGGATTAATCAAGATACTTTGGTTGAGCAAATTGTTAGTCGAGATAGGTTACCCGATGCGCAGCATGTGCCTTCTCAATTGTGATAGTCGACCATCAATAAGTATTTTTGAAAACCCAGTACAATATGATTGGACTAAACATGTGGAGGTTGACTGACACTTCATCAAAGAAAAACTTGAAAAAGGAACCATGAGCCTACCATTTGTTCGATTAGAAGACCAACTAGCTGACATGTTGACTAAAGCAGTTCACAGTCGTGTGTTTACTGACGTATTGAGCAAGTTGGAAATTGAGGACACTACAACTCAACTTGAGGGGAGTGCTAGATAATAAAATCGGATAAGGGAAGGATTTGGGTTAATCTTGTAAAAGGAAAGGATCAATTTATTCGAAGATTTATGTTCTATAAAGATGTAACAAATAGTACAAAAGAAAACAATTCGAATAAAATAAGTATTCATGTTCAAACCCTCTAAGCTTACACTAAGTGTGGATAGTTCCTGCAAGAAATTGCTCGCGGACAATATGATAGTCCAGCTCCACATGTTTAGGCCGCTTATGGGCAACCGGTTTTGTGCTCAAGAATACAACACTTGTGTTATCACACAGAAGCACTAGAGGGCGAGGCAAATAAGCCCAAGATCATGAAGTAAATGCGTGAGCCAAAGTACCTTAGCAGCTGAATAGCAAGGACACAAATACTCAAACTTTGAAATAGGCAAATGGACCGGGCCTCCCGCCGAAAACGGGAAACAGGTGGCGGTGGAAAAAAAATTTAAAAATGGGTGGACTTGGCCCACTCATTTTCTTGGTGGGTCGAGCACGTGCTCAATTTTTGAGTGTGGGTTTGGCCCGCTTGTGTATTTTTTTAATTGAAAAATAAAAAAAATTGAAAAAATAAAAAATGAATTAAAAAAATTTATTTTTTTTTTAAAAAAAAAGCCCTAAACCCTAAACGGACGAGACAGACTGAAAAATCCATCCCATCCAAACCCGCCCATTTGCTATACTAAGACTCACAACTAGAGCGAGAGACAATGAGTTGTTTCTTCGTAGTCCAAGAGACCAAATTATCGCCAAGAAAAATAACAAAGTCGGAGGTATACCAACGAGTATCAGGATAACCCGCACAATCAACATTGGAGTAGGCAACCACAAAACTGAGATCCTAGGAAACACAAAAATGCAGAGCCATCGAGAGAGTACCATTCAAATAGTGAATAATCCTCTTAACAACCTAGAGATGGAACTCAATGCATATACTGATTGAAAGAGTTGACAACATAATAATTTCATACGGGTAATGGTGAGATACTAAAGAGCACCTACGAGAGAGTGATACATATTCTAACCAATAAGAAGATCACCATAAGAGGAGAGATACTGAAAAATCACCATGGGTTTGCTGATAGGCTTACTATCTAGAAGTTGAGCACGGGAAAGAATATGATGAGCATATTTCAGGTGACTGAGAATAGTCCGTCATCTGTGAAAGAAGCCTCAAGACAAAAAATAAGTGAACAAGCCAAGATCCTTAAGGGCAAACTTAGTATGACGACGACGAACAAAATGATCTAGAGAATCATTATCTATAATAGTAATGTCAACCACATAGAGTAGCAAGTAGATGATAGCAGAGTCACGAGCAAAGATAAACATCAAGGTGTCGGCACAACTACAAGGTGTTGAACCACTCAGACCAGGCATGGAGGGCCTGTTTGAGACTATAAAGGGTCTTCTTAAAATGAAAAACATGACCAAAACTCAAGGGATTAACATAGCCTGAGGGATGCTCCATGTAAACTTTCTCAATCAGATAGCCATTCATAAATGCATTCTTCACATCCACCTGACGAAGAGACCAACAACGGGAAATAGCAAGGGATATAACAGTGCGAATAGTTGTAGCCTTGACAACAGGGTTAATGATTTCAAAATAATCAATACACGGGACTTGAGTGAAGGCATGAGCAACAAGATGAGACTTAAGAAGTTCCACAGAACCATCAGGAAGATACTTAATCCAAAAAATCCATTTGAAACCATCAACATTGGCTTGAGAAGGCCGACGAACAAGATCCCAAGTATGATTCTTATGAAGTGCATCAATCTCCTCACTCATAGCAGAAATCCAAACTGAATGCTTGGCAACAGACTTGAATCCACGAGACTAGGTGGAATCCAAAAGTGCAGAGAGTAATCTAGAAGGAACAAAATCATAATAACCAACACTAATACGAGGGCGAAACATTGCACCCTTGACATGAGTAATAATGGAATGAGAGCCAACCACAATGGGGGAAACAAGAGAAGGTGAAGGGGGCAAAGAAACATCCTCAGGGAAATGTCTCAGAGGGAATAAGAGAAATTACTTCCTCAGTGAGGCCGCTATCATTGTCATATGCAAAGCAGATGGAGCTAGTCCATGAGAAAGGGAAAATTATGGAAAATGTATAGGGAGGTTAGAGAAAAAAGGAAATGACTCTTTCAATCCCCAAACAAAGATGAAGATTCGAGTTATCCTCATTCCTCCACGGGGATGGAGGTACCCCTCTTTCCCCCAATTTGTTGAAAGAACAAAATTGACACAGGCATGGTAAAAGTAGAAAACGTGTGAAGGCTGAGTTGCAAAGGCAAATTTTGACACAAAATTATAATAACCACAAAGTAGGTGTATGCGTTCGCATCCAACTCAAATGTAGCTACCCGAAAATCTTGAAGGAAAGAGATGATGAAGGAATGGAACGGGAGGCGAAGCAATTTATCAACAACTAAAGCTGAGTTCATAGCAGCTACAAAAGCATGCAAGGAATTATTATATTTGATGAGGTTTTTGAAAGAACTTGGTTACTCTCAAGATAGGTATGTGTCTACTTTGTGATAGTCAATGTGCAATACATCTTAGAAAATATCATACTTTTAATTTCAAGTCAAAACATATGATATAAGGTATCATAGGCTATGTGATATGTTGGATGAGAAGTTGATTGAACTTAAGAAAATTCATATAGATGATAATAGAACTGATATGATGGCAAAAAGTTTGCCTAGATGTAAGATTGAAGTTTGCTGTTCTCTTGTCGAGATGACAAAATCCTCCACATAGTCGGGAAGGGGAAGACTTGTTGGGTTAATTGGGTTCCCAACTATGTATTAAAAGCCCATGTGAAAATAAATGGTTTTAGACCAAATTTTGTGATCCAATTCGAAGGATATATACGATACATATTTTGTGTGTGAAAAAAAGAATGAGAGACACATAAGGTTAGACAAAAAATTCAGAGAGAAGAGAGAAGGACAACTTGTCCTCTATAGTACCGTTCCATGTTTGAAGTTAGAAGACGCATCAAGATTCATTCTGGCAGAAAGATATCAAATTATGACGGTCCAATTGTGAGTTATTGGTTTCGGAACAGATTATTGTATTTTTTTTTTATTCTTGTGTCTTCGTATTGTTGTTGATGGCTAGATATCAGTAATGTGTTGCTGTGTTGCGGACTCTTGCTCTATATATTTGGTGATAGTGGATTTGGTAGACTTAAGAGTCTCGAGATTTTTCAGCTCTTTACATCGAAGAGGATTTTCACTTAAATTTTGGTGTTGTTGTATTCTCGCTTTCATTGTTATTTTATTGTTGTTATCTTCCACATTGAGTACTAAGTACTTGTGCTTCTAATTGATTTTTGGAATTGGAAAGGCGTTTTTTTTTTTCGTTGCGCTTAATTAGCCTACTTGGAGTTTGGGTAGCTAGTTACCCTTAATTTGTGACCTTCGTGCGGGGGGGGGGGGGGGGGGGGGGGGGGGGGGGGGGGGGGGGGGGGGGGGGGGGGGGGGGGGGGGGGGGGGGG